>CAUYQG010247939.1:0-18246 GCA_963574415.1 Tarsius wallacei
CAGAAGATTGAAACAGGACCCCTACCTATCACCATACACAAAAATTAACTCTAAATGGATCAAAGACCTAAATGTAAAACCTCAAACTATAAGAATCTTAGAAAATGCAGGAGACACCCTTATGGAAATTGGAACTGGCAACAAATTCCTTATCAAAACCCTAAGTGCCCATACCATAAGAAATAAGATAGACAAGTGGGACCTCATCAAAATGACAAGCTTCTGCAAAGCAAAATAAACCTTCAAGAGAGCAGGGAAACAGCCCATAGAATGGCAAAAAAAAATTGCCAACTATTTATCTCACAAAGGTCTAACATCTAAGATCCACAAGGAACTCAAATGCGCCAAAAAAGGAAAAACCAAACAGCCCCATTAAAAAGTGGGTAAAAGATATGAATAGACACTTCTCAAAAGAAGATATATGAGCAGCTAACAGACACATGAAAAAGTGCTCAGTCTCACTTATCATCAGAGAAATGCAAATCAAAACCACATTGAGATTCCACCTAGCCCCAGTAAGAACGGTCGTCATTAATAAAACAAACAACAGATGCTGGCGAGGATGCAGAGAAAAAGGAATGTTTCTATGCTGCTGGTGGGAATGCAAACTTATGTACCCTCTTTGGAAGACAGTGTGGCAATTTCTGAAAGAACTAGAAATTGACTTTCCGTTTGACCCAGTGTCCATTTGACCCAGAGATTACTACGTACACTTGTATGGAAACAAACTTGAAAACCTAAAGGAAATGGAGGACTTTCTAACACCACACAACTTCCCCAGGTTGAAACAAGAAGAAATCAAGACCCTAAATAGACCAATAACAACCCATTAAATCAACTATGTCATAAGAAAACTACCCACCCAAAAAAGTCCTGGACCAGGTGGCTTTCCAGCAGAATTCCCCAAAACATAGAAGGAGGAACTGATACCAATCCTTTTGAAAATATTCCAGGCAATTGAGAGAGATGGAACTCTCCTCAAATCATTTTATGAAGCTAACATCACATTGATACCCAAACAGGGTAAAGATCCAACAAAAAAAAGAGAACTATAGGCCAATATCCTTGATAAACATAGATGCTAAAATTCTCAACAAGATTCGATCAAATTGTATCCAGCAACACATCGGAAAAATCATTCACCATGACCAAGTGGGCATCAACCCTGGGATGCATGGCTCGTTCAACACCCGCAAGACCATAAATGTAATTAACTACATCAATAGATGTAAAAACAAAACCACGTGACTATGTCATTAGATGCAGAAAAAACTTGGATAAAATCCAGGACCCTGATAAAAACCCTTGAAAATCTGGACATAGCTGGAACATACCTCAAAACAGTAAAAACCAACTATGGGAAACCCACAGCCAACATACTGCTAAACAGACAGAAATTGGAACCATTTCCCCTGAAAACCGTAACAAGATGAGGATGCCCATTCTCACCCTTCCTATTCAGCATAGTTTTGGAAGTCCTAGCTAGAGCAATCAGACAAGAAAAGATCAAAAGCCAAATAAAAAAAGAGGAACTCAAGTTATCCCTTTTTGCAGACGACATGATTCTATACCTTAAAACCCCAAGAGAATCTGTCAAAAATGTCCTTGCACTGATAAAGGACTTTGGCAAAGTCTCAGCATATCAAATAAATGTGCAAAAGTCATTCACACTCCTTTACACCAGTAAACAGGCCAGGCATAGTGGCTCAAGCCTGTAATCCCAGCATTTTGGGAGACCAAGGCAAGAATATTGCCTGAGTCTGTGGGTTCAAGACCAGCCTGTTCAACATGGTGAGACCTCATCTCTACATTAGATCAAAAAAATTAGCCAGGCATGGTAGCATGTGCCTGTAGTTCTGGCTACTTGGAAAGCTGAGGCAGAAGGATCACTGGAGCCCAGCAGACTGAGGCTGGGGTGGCCATGAGTGTGCCACTGCACTCCAGGCTGGGCAACAAAGTAAAACTCCAACTCAAAAAAAAAAAAAAAACCAATAAACCAACAGAAACCCAAATAAAAAGCACAATCATGTTCACAATTGCCACAAAAAAAATTAATACCTTTGCATTTTCCTAACCAGAGACGTAAAAGATCTTTACAACAAAAACTACAAACACTGCTCAAAGAAATCAAAGATGACACAAACAAACGGAAAAATTATTCATGCTCATGCATTGGGAGCATCAACATTGTTAAGATGTCCATTATACCCTAAGCAATCTACAGATTTAACGCAACACCCGTTAAATTACCAGCAGCATTTTTCTCAAGCCTGGAAACAATACAGGAATTCATATGGAGGCATAAATGACCATGAATAGCCAAAACAATCCTCAGCAAAAAAAAAAAAAAAAGTGGGGGGTACCACACTCCCAGACTTTAAACTTTATTATAAAGCTACAGTAATCAAAACAACCTGGTATTGGTACAAGACCAGGCATCTAGACCAATGGAACAGCATAGAGATTCCAGAAGCTAAACCTCAATTTCTCAACCAACTCATCTTCAACAAAGCCTCCACAACCAACCACTGGGGAGAGGAGAACCTATTCAGAAATGGTGCTAGGAAAACTAGCTGATCACATGCAGAAGATTAAAACAAAACCCCTGCCTATCACTATATGCAAAAATCAACTCTAAATGGATCAAAGACCTAAATGTAAAACCTCAAACTATAAGAACCTTAGAAAATGCAGGAGACACCTTTACGGAAATTGGAACTGGCAACTGATTCTTGATCAAAACCCCAAGTACTCATGCCATAAGAGATAAGATAGACAAGTGGACACTTATCAAGCTGACAAGCTTCTGCAGAGCCAAAGAAACCATTGAGAGAGCAGGGAGACAGCACACAGACTGGGAAGAAATATTTGCCAACTGTATACCTGACAGAGGTCTTATATCTAGTATCTAAAAGGAACTCAAAACATGCCAAAAAGAAAAAAACAAACAGCCCCATTACAAAGTGGGCAAAAGATATGAATAGACACTTCTCAAAAGAAGACACACGAGCAGCCAACAGATACATGAAAAAATGCTCAGCCTAACCAATCATCAAAGAAATGAAAATTAAAACCACACTGAGATACCACCTAACTCCTGTCAGGATGGCCATCATGAATAACTCAAAAAACAACAGATGCCGGAGAGGATGTGGGGAAAAGGGAACACTGCTATATTGTTGGTGGGAGTATAAACTAGTACAACCTCTGTGGAAAACATTTGGGGATTCCTAAAAGACCTAAAAATTGACCTTCGATACAACCCTGCAATCCCCTGACTGGGAATATACCTGGAGGAACTCAAATCACTCTATGAAAAAGATATCTGCACACGTATGTTTATGGCAGCATTATTCACAATAGCAGAAACAGGGAACCAACTGTGCTGCCCACTGAAAGAGGACTGGATTTTTTTAATGTGGTACATATACACAATGGAATATTATGCAGCCACAAAGAAGGACAAAATTATGAAATTTGCCTCAACTTGGATGGAGTTAGAGTCTATAATACTGAGTGATCTATCACAGAAACAAAGAATTGAGTATCGCATGTTCTCATTCATAAGTGGACCTTGACCAATTGTTGTGATACTATAAGAGAATGATTGGCAGTAGCGGGAAACTGCTGGGGGTGGGAGGGCACATCTCATCAACAAGGTACCTGTATAATGAACATTTGTATACCTAACACTGAATTGTGCCCCACATCTTTAAAATTTAAAAAAAAAAAATTTTAATGTAAAACTTAGTAAACAATTGGAAAATCTGGTTAAATGGAATATGAAATTTTCTTGTAACTCTTCTTTATGTTTTAAAGCATAGTAAAATAAAAAGTTATAAACAAACTAAACAAAAAATGAATAAAAGATGTGAATAGATCTTTCTCCAAAAAAGACATATATATATAAATGACCAAGAAGCATGTAAAAGATTCTCAATTAGCTATTAGGGGAATCCAAATCAAAACAACAATGAGATACCACTTTTTGCACAATAGGATGGTTAGAGTCAAAGGACAGGTTACAAAAAGTATTAGAAAGGACGTAGATAAATTGAAACCTTCGTACATTGCTGGTGAGATCGTAAAATAGTATATTCACTTTGGAAAGTGGTTTTCCAGTTCCTCAAAATGTTGTGCATAGAGTTATCATTTAACCCAACAATCCTACTCCTGGAAATATACCCAAGAGAATGGAAAATATATGGTCATGCAAAAATCTGTACACAAATATTTATTGCAGCTATTCTCTGACTATTTGTAATAATCAAAAAAAAACCATCCCAAATGTCTATCAACCAGTATGAATAGGTAAAATGTATTATATCAATACAATAGACTGCTTTCCAGTCAGAAAATATAATAAAAGTTGATACGTATAACATAAAAAAGCAAAAAAACCCAGGTACAAAAGTCCACATATTGTACAATTCAATTTTTACAAAATATTCAAAATAGACAAATCTAAAGAGACAGAAAGTAGACTAGTAGATTAGTGAAAATGTGGTGGAGGGTAAATGAAAAGTGACTGCTGACAGCTATGGAGTTTCCTCTGTGGGTGACAAACGTGTTCTGAACTTAGGTAGGCAGGATGGTTGCATAAATCTGAAGATACTAAAAACCACTGAGATGTACACTTTAAAGGGAGAATATTATGTGAATTTTATCTCAATAAAGCTTTTATTTGAAAGAAACAAAAAAGGTAGCCACAAGGCCACAAGTAGGGACAAACCATAGGATTCTACTGTTTGGGGGGATTGTCTTATTTTGTTTATTTCCCCTGTAGGGTCAAATTCCTCTCTGTAATTCAATGAACTCTAACTTTACTATGAACTATAATGCCATATAATTTATGACATTCATAATAATAATTGAGTAATCTAGCAGAGGTTAAATTATAGTCAATACGTTCTTTCATAAAGAAATAGGAATGTGCCTACTATGCTTGCAGGATTACTTCCATCTAAAATTATAGAAACAGCAATGATGTTCATATAAATAAATTCTAGGCAAAGCTATCCAAAATGATTCATTCCAAGAGTTCTGACCCAATTAGATTAAAAAATCTTGTAATTAATATGAGCATCTCATATAACATTGAGATTTATAAAAGATGAAAGACTATTAAAATTTCCTCTCTGAGGTTTACAGAGAACCTCTATATGTTAGAGCTTTGAAAGAATAGAGATCATGTGCTTGATCTAGCATCTAGAACAGTGTCTGGTATATTCAAATTACTGGTGACATTTATTAAAGTCCCAATAGATATTTGTTTTCTTACCAATTAGATACTGTAACTGAACTTGGCCAATTGTGTTGCTGTATTTTACTGATTTAAGAGAGTTAATAAGCTCAGACCATATCCCCTGCTACTAACAAATTCAAATTCAGAAATAAAACTCAACATTCCTACAGCTTTACCTTTCATTATTTTAGGACAATTTATGTCTATTTATAGGTACATGGTGATTACAGTAAATTGTATCTCCCCTGCCAGAACCTGGAAGTAACAGGTAAATTTTAAAGTAATAAAATCCACATGATGAATGGCATTGAATAAATAGGTAAACCAAGAGATTATCTAAAGTCCCATATTGCAGGACAAAAAAATGTTTGGGAGAACAGGTTGAATATATTGAGATTTAGTAAATGGACAGTTCGTGAACACTATTTTACCAAGTTTTAAAGAAAAGTTCTCTAAACAAATGTCCTTCAACCCAGAAAATGAAAAGAGTGGCCAAATTAACATCACCTACCTAATCTCTTCCTATAGGGAAAATTTCTCTTGCTCTTGGGCTCAAACCCATGTGGCAGCAGGCTGGGGAGATGACTCTGGTACTGACACATAAATGCAACAGACTATGACTTGCATAAGAATTACTCAGCCAACTAATTTTACTCTAATTTTATGCTCTTCAGACATTTCAGATTATAATGTTTTACAACAATAAGGGACTATGTATTGAATGAGCACCACTTGCAAGGCTGTGCTAGGATGTTGTATTTATTATTGCTAATGTGCACAGGTATAGTTTCTTGCATTCTGTAACTACCTCATTTTTAGATGAGAAACGTGGAGAAGCAAGGTAGCAGGGTTGCTTGATCAAGATCCCATTGTAGCTCACTCATATTAATTTCAGTAAGGAGTGAGGCACTGGTCATGCCAGCCTTTGCTTTTAAGTTCACAAATGGTTTTATATAAAGCAAATATGACCACTTGGTTGGTATACATCCTTTTCTTGAAGGTGAAATTGAAGCTGAAAATTAGACTTTAGAGTGTGGCAAATAACCAGCATGAATACTATCCTATATGGAAGTTTGAACGCAATCCAAAAGCTACTCTCTTTTTGGCTCTGTCCAGTCTACTGGTAAGCCAGCCTATTAAGCATTGTTAAAATTTGGTACAGTGTTGTTTATTTCTAGCATTTCCTTTTGATTCTTTTTTAGAGTTTCCACCTCTCTGTTTACATTGTCCATTTGTTTTTCTATGTTGTCTACATTTCCTGTAGGAGCCTTTAACATATTAATCATACATATTTCAAATTTTCTATCTCATAATTCCAAATTGATATCATCTCTTAGTCTGCTTCTGATATTTGCTTTGTCTCCTCTTATAGTGGTGTTTTTTTCTTGCCTCTTAGCCTACTTTGTAATTTTGTCTTACTATGAGATATGTTGTATTGGATAAGAGAAACAGGTAAATAGGTCTCTAGTGTAAGGTTTACGTTAAACTGACTAGGAGTTGCTCTGTGTTTATTTATTGTAGCTGTAGTTTCCAGAGGCTTCAAATTCCTCCACTGTCATTGTTCTGTCTCCTTTATTGTCTTTGGTTTTCCCTAAGAACTCCTTCTTGAATAGTCTGCACCTTGCTAGTCTTTCAGCTATAATTCACAATTGTCATACTGGAGTACTATTGGTATGGTGGCAATATGTGTGAGAGAGGGGAAAATTGTATGATTTTATATCTAAATCTCAGATTTTTAGTGTTCCTGTGTCTTGGAGCTGTGATCTTCAATATGTATATATCTTAAGTTCACCCTGTTCCTTCTCCCTACCTCAGAGGAGACAGAAAGGATAGAGGGGGCTGGAGTAGAGCTATGCCATTCCCCCAGGTAAGCCAAGGTACTGGGAAAGTCTTCTCCCCTGGAGAGCAGGCTATTGTCATGGCGAATGCTCTGGGTGTATTTCACCACGGTTACTCTTCCCCTCACTCTGCCAGTCTCTGAGGGGAATTTTCTTGGCTCTTTACTGTGAGAATCACGAAAACCTCAAGAGTGTGAGTCTCCCTAATCTGCAGCCCCCAGGAGTTTCTCATTCTTTACCTCAGCCACGCTCAGCCCTCAGGAACCCATCATAATTATCATTTAAATATTTCTACTAGTCTATAGCTTTAGTGGGTCTCCAGAGTGAGTGGATCTCAGCTGGGATTCTGCAGATTTTGAGATGATGGTTTGACCTATACCCTCCATTTACCAATGAGCTGAGAAAAGTCTCTAATTTTTTTTCTTATTGTAAGTACAGGAGTGATGACTTCAAAGCTCTTTGCATGTCGAAGTTAAAGCTGGAAATTCAGCAATCACTTTTCTTATTTACCATAACGCAGGCTTCAGAGACTGGTTCTTCTATGCCACAGAATCAGATGGCTCAGCTTTTAAATGTTCACATCTTGGCACATACCGGTTACCCATTTAACCTGAGAACTCCTCTTTCAGTAATTAAATACACTTTCTTCACGGGTCATTATAATGTGATTTATGACATGTGTGTAATTGTCAGAATTACTGTGGGTAATTAAAATATGAAGTGAATGCTGCCAGAGGCTTCAGTCCCTCTCAGTGTCCTCATTAAAAATCAAGAGCTGACCAAATTATAAATAGACCGGTTTGCACAAGTTCCTGGCAAAACCTAATTATGAAACTTATACTTATTCTATCAGAATTCACTCCATTAGTCATGCAAATTCTGAAAATGATTAAGTTATTTTATGTGCTGGAATTGTGGAATTAATAATAAAGAGGTGGGTAACAGTAATTAGACATCTCTATGAAACTTTGTTCTGTCAGGTCTTTGTGGGTCAAACCTGGGTCTCTTCCTGATCCCACATCAAACACACAACAGACACACTCCTACCTTTAAGATGGTTTAATACATGGTTTAACGGTTTTAGTGAATTTAGGGTAACTTTTTTAATGAAAGCTAAAACAAGGAGGAGGATTTATAAACTTTGCACGAAGTATTATCTTGGAATTGGTTGGAGAAAGATATTTGGTGATTATCACCGGCAGAATATTTTCTCTCCAGAAAAGGCAAAGCATCACGAGGAGAAATTAGTTACCCTGAGGTTGTTTCAGGAAATGGCAGCTAGAGCAAGAGCCAATGATAAAGCTTGAAGGAGCGTTAGATGATTATGTCTCATCCCCTCTCTATTTTACAGATAGGGGACTTAGTCCAGAAAAAGTAAGTGGCTGTCGGTTAATAACAGTGCCAGTCTTCAAGCCTACTGCCATGGTCTCTTCTTTAAGATATGATAGGCCATGGGCTGAAGGGAAATTGGCAAGTGTCAGAACTTTCTCAGTGTGGCACTGATGAGAAAACATTGAGGACAAGTCCACACTAAGTGCTGGACTAAGAAAAGGTAATTCACTGATTGTTCAACGAGGTGAATTATAGCCTCCCATGAGACAAGAAAACTACTGGGCAGAAACACAGATATCATGATGCTTGCACAGAAGAGACTAGGAAGAACTTTGATGAATCAATCAACATATCTCTGGATGAGCAAAAGTAAATAAAATGTAAAAGATAAGGAAGGAAAGAAGAGAGAGATAGAAGAGAAGGTAGAAGTGAGAAAGCAAAAAAGAGATGTGTGTTTTACAGATTGATGTGGCATTTATGAGTTAACACTGACATATCAGCCTATGGGGGCTCAGCATTGCCCAAGTGGTTGAGCGAATGGAACGTATGCACTGTCCCTTTAAAGGGACAATGGGAACAAAAATGCCAGAGAAGGGGGCAGAGGTATCTACACAAGAATACAGAAATTCCAGCTCTGCTACACAACTAATTGACTGCCTTTATCAATTCATCACTATCTGAAATTCACACTCATACACTCTCCTTGGGTTAAAGACAGAAACTTTCTGTGCTACTAGACTGTGAGATTTCAAATAAAAAGCAGCAAAGCTGAGAATTTTGCCCAGATATAAACAATTCTCCACGGCCCTGACTCTTTCCGGAGTGACTGGTGAATATTGACTTTTATACGGGCTTTTTCAAATGGCGTCCTCACATGAATGTGACCAATAGACAGAAATTCATATGGAAGGTCCTTTTGGAGATGACACAAAAGAAGAAATGATTGAGACAGGAAGTCAGAGGTTCAGTAAAAACGAAGGGGTCTGGTTTTGGGGAGAAGCCTACTGAAGCTCAGATAAATGTCTGCAATTCTCTTCTAGCAAGGTAGCAATTTTGAGAGATGGTGGAGAGAAGCTGGACATTTAGGGATCTGGGGACGGGAAGATGAGTAATAGCGATTAATAAACTCATGAAAATGCAGAGCTTTAAGGGAGAAAAGGAAGAATCTGGCTGCAACACGGTGATTTAAATACTCATCTTTGGCAAATATAGGGGCCATTAAACTTGAAAGAGTGTGTGTGTGTGTGTGTGAGAGAGAGAAAGAGAGAGAGAGTGTGTGTGTGTGTGTGTGTGTGTGTGTGTGTATGGTGTGTGATTTGACTTTTCACAGCAACATCATGAGGTGAGCAGGAAAAAATATTTTATCCACATTTTACAATGAAGAGAAATTAAGTGACTCACGCAAAGTCCCAAGATGGTAAACAACAAACTTGGATTCCAGACACCCAGACTTTGTGTCTACAATACTATAATCTGCTGCTACTTTGTAGAACTACTCAGAATGGATGTAGTAATGGTGAAGGAGGTAAGTAAGAAGAGTTCCTCCTCTTAAAAAGTTGGCTAAGCCAGGATCGGCGGTTCACACCTGTAACCCAGCACTTGGGGAGGCCAAGGTGGAAGGATAACTTGAAGCCAAGAGTTTGAGACCAGTCTGAGCAACATAGTGAGACCCCATCTCTACAAAAAATTTTAAAATTATCTGGGCATGATGGCTCATACCTATAGTCCCAGCTGCTTGGGAGACTGGGGTAGGAGGATCACTTGAGCCCAGGAGTTCAAGGCTATAGTGAGTAACGATCACACCACTGTACTTCAGCCTTCTTTGTACTTTTTTCTTTCTTAGAAAATAAAAAGTTGGTTGGCTTTTTGTCTCTTCCTCCAGTGGTCTCAAAGCCTCAGGATTCTGCAGAAGGACTCATGCTACAGTTGGCAGCTGCCTGGCCCCATCAGAAGAGGACAGCTAAAGAGCCAAGGGCATGCTGCACTTCAGGGTGTACAAGGTCTATGAGGTCTTAGAGAGCCATGTTTCGGCCTCTTCCACAAGGTGCTAGAGCCTCCCTGAGACTCTTTTTATATCGATTCCAAGGGTCCTGTGAAATGATTCATATTGCTCACAATCGCTTGTACCCCCCTTCAACAGGATGCTTGCATACTAGTCACTCACTCAAAGTACACTGAATCCTTTTTATGCCCCTCTTTTCATTCTATAGTTTTGTTTTCAAATTTCTCAGCTGTTTAGGAAAAAAGTAAGATGACACATTCACCTGGAAGTGTCTCAGCAAGAGGCACTCAGGGAAAATGCATCTGAAAACTACATTTGTTGGCTTGCTGGAGCCAAATACAGCCACCTCATCTGTTGCTTGAAACCCAAACAGGGCGACTGCCAGTCAGGGATTCCAACCAGCTGGTGGAATTGGCCCAAACAATCTGACAAAGGGATCCTGTTTCTCAACAGCAGCTTGCCCACCTCTTTCTCGCTCCCTTTTGCTCAAGAACATGCAGTTTTGCACTTGTCCTTCATACCAATAACTGGAGGGTGGGAATTATTCAGAAAGCTCATGTTCGACACCCCATCTGTTCATTTCTGACAGCAATATATAATGTAAGGCTATAAAAACTTGAAAAATAATGCAACATAAAAAGGGATTGACTCAGCTCCAAGAGGCCATAAATGGTAACAAATACCACTGGATGATTTATTTCATGCTGCAATCTTTACAGTAAGTCATCTTTCAGACATTTCCTTGTGACAGGTTTTAATAATATTAATGCCCAGAGCAATCCAAATCATCGCCAATAGACGTATTTATCAAGCTGCCAATCTGAGTAAATGAAATTCTATAAGCAATAATGTAACATGTTTAAAGGAAGCTAATAAAACAAGTCAGCAGAGAAATATTACTTCAAAGTATTCTCTCCCTCTAATCCAGTCCCTCATGTTATACAGCCAAAATGCAAATCTTTCCCTACTTGATTTATTGCTCCAAAAATACCAATGACCTTTTCCCAAGCTTCTGTATATTCACTCTCACCATTCATAAAGCCTGTAGTGCATCCTGCCAGAGTCGGGAACACTGGAGTGCTGAGCATTTATTGTTTGTCTTGCTTTCACACATATAGGTACTTGATTGGCGGCTACAGTGAATAACATCTGAATTTCCAAGCCTTATTAAAATGTAACAAATATCCCAGCCATAACCAGTCTTTACAATGCCCACTCTAGGTAGGCCTTCCAGAAGACTCGAAAAAGTGACTTAAGCAAAGTTCTGATGATTTACAAGTTGCCAGGTAGATTTCATCTGAGGGAAAGTCAATCTGCATTTTTCTTTCCATCAGCTTTGCTTCACTTTTGTATTCATTTTATGTTATTCCTGCAGATCACAGTATGCCAGCTGTTGAAGCATTTGGCATCTCAAATGCAGTTCAAGACCTGCCTCCTGCAGGAAGCCTTCCTTATTAATTTCACTAATTTTCTGACCTCTAACCCAATACCTGACCCATCCCTTAACACAGCTTTCTAATTAATGAATCCATAAAAGCACAATGCATATCAAAGGCACTCACCAAATATTAGATGGAAGTATGCACAGCATTAATTTATTCAATCCATTCTGCAATTAATTGGTGGCTCACTTTTCTGGTGTATTAGACACATGTTCCTCGAGTTTGGATATACTGTTTAATGAGCTTCACAAATATTTGCTCTACTACTGTGCACCCTATAGGAAAGAATATATATATATATTACCTCCACGTGGCATGATAATGCTTGAAAGTGCTTATTCATTACAATTGTTGTTCTTGTGTTTAGTTGGAGTAAATACTTTGGCATGTCTACCATCCCGTGTATCTGCACTTCTTTACTTCTTCAAGAGCTACCTCATTCCCCCATTCCCTAGTCAGGTTTTTTCCTGATATCTCCACTCCCTGGATATGATTGGACAAGTCAGGGAAATCTGACTGGAGCTGAACAAATCAGATACACTCTCCCTGTATGAGAAACTAGGATACTGGGAAGCTAGTCACCTAGCTTGTGAGCCAAGATATGACTTTCAAACAGGAACAGAAATCTGCTACTGCACAGAGGTAAAGAAAGCTTTGTGCAGAGGGTGAAGTCTACACTACAGCTCCCATGGCCCAGAGGCTGACTGCCGCTGAGAGAAAGGCCTCCTTGGGTGGAACACACAGATTTCCAGTTCCTGATACCAGTTTCACCTGTAGGCCATTATGATAGTTTTACTGATATTCTTACTAGAAATGTTATTGTCTCTATTTTAAAAGGGTTTCTCTTACTTGCAGCTAAGTGGGCATTAATGAAAATATATTTTATTGCTAAATCAGCTTTATGAAGAACCACATGGGAGACATATTTGTTTGAGAGGAGTTCATTCCTTATAATGAGAAGCTGGATATATTTTGGATATTAATAAATTACAAAGTCCTTTTTATCTTGGTAATCCGGTACTTAAAATTGAGTTTTGGAGTGCCCTTGGAACATAGTAAGAATTTACCAGGCAAAGATGAAAAAGGGGGAGTATTTCAGGTATACACACAGGCCCAAGGCAGGAGAGGAATTATAATGCATATTTGGAAAAGTGAGAGAATACAATATAGTTTGAGTTCAGAGGACTTTTATGGGTGGCATGATGCAGGGCATTGTTTAAAATCTTGATCTCATTCCAAAGGGCACTAAAAAAATCATTCAAGGGAAGCAATATTTTCCCATTCTTATTTTTGAAGCATCCCTCAAACTGTAATATAAGAATGGATAAGAATACACGTGGGAGACCAGGTCAGAGGCTATTCCAGCACTTGTCTGGGAAGAGAAGATGGTAGCTGAGATTGGGGTTAGAATTAAAAATGGAAAAAGTAGGGAGGTTCAAGAAATTCTTAGGAGAAAAGTAGAGGAAACATGAAGATTGATTGGATTTAGGAGAGAAACCTCTCTCATAGCTTCCTCCCTGAATTCCTTCAACCCTCAGACTGCTAGCCCAGGTGTTAGCAGTCTACCAACCCACTAACTTGATTGTTTATTTCATGTTCCCTTTGTTTTTGCTTATCTTAGAGTGTGTTTATGAGTGCAGTTAATAGAGGTAGGTTAGGCAGAAATTAGGTACTTGAGAAAAGTTGTAATTTTGCAGTTTTATTCCCTAATTTGGTAAAGTGAAATTGTCCAGAATCCAGTTACTCTCCCTACTTCCCCATATCTTCTCTTTTCTCCTCCTCACTTTCTATTTCAACACTCCTATTGTCAATATCCAGCCTTGTGCATGTGATTCTCACTGTGAAAACAAGCCAGCCAGGGGTTGTTTGAAGAAGTCTTCTGTCCCTTGAATTTTTATACCCATACCTACATAGACATACTCCTTAGGAAGTATGGTTTCCTTTATTTGCTACTCCTCTCATTTCTTGGCTTGAAAAAAGACTCTGACCAGATTTGGTGACTGCAACAGTGAAGTGAAGGAGAGTAAACGAGAAAGAATGTAAAGAAAACTGGAGGCAGTTCCACAGGACTGGAGGCAGATATGAGAATATCTGATAAAAGAGTGTAAGAGTGCCTCATGGGGAATGAGATTCCTTTACCCTGTTCTCCCCCCAAGAAAGAAGACTGTTCTAGGTGAGAAGGTAGATCTTGAAAGACCCTTGGAAGGAGGGGTATATTCTGGGTTAATGAAGATTATCTACCTATATAATTGCAAAAACGTTTTTCTTATGTTCTTCTTCCTGGTTCCAACTAACCCTAAAGATTTCAATTCTTCTGACATAAGTCTTTGACTTTGAAAAACAGGATGTAAAAGTCACCCCTCTTTTCTTTTTAATATGTTCACCCAAATTCTTAGAGATTGGCTATAAAGAAACCCAGGTAGAATCCAAATAAGGAGGTCAGAGTCTTATGCCACTGGGTTCATTTATTTATTTATTTTTTCTACCTCAGAACTTGTCCTGAGTGGACTTAAGGGATGCATGGTGGAAATCAGCTACTCTGAATGGGGCCTGGGTGACTGTGGGTATGGAGCTGGATATTGAGAACTGTTCCTGGAAGACTGAACTCATAGGCCAAGCAGATACTTAATCCAGCCCTGCAAATCCTTTCCAGTTGTCTTTTACCTCTGGGCTATCTCTTAAAACTAATTTCCAATACTAGTCCCTGAAAGGGTTTCTCCAAGAAGTAAAACAGCAGGTCAAGTGAGAAAAAAAGGAGACACAAAACACATTATCCACAGTCCTGGAATCTAAAAACCCATGCTGTGGACAAAAGCTGAAACCAGGGATAGTTAGAAAGATTCCTAGAAATTCAGATTTACCCTTAAACAGTGTAAATCCAGGCACTAGGCTTGACTGACTGTAAAATCAAACGTAATATTTTAGTTGAAGCAAATCTATCTAATCTGTATGAAGGTATTTTTTCATAAAATATTATTTTATGAGGGGTTGATAGTTTATGTTTCCTTTTTGCAAATGAAGGTCCAGGTAATAAATTTGATGGGAATATTGCATAGCTGAGGACTGTGAGCCCCTGAGGAAGGTCATGATGGAGTGACACACATAGCGCACAGGACACAGAGTGAAAAGTCGGTGGCATTGACCAACTTTACATTATTTTTCTTAGAAACTATGCAAGAAGCCAGGCTCAGTGGCTCAGCCTGTAATCCCGTGCTTTGGGAGGCTGAGGTGAGTGGATTGCCTGAGCCCGCGGGTTCGAGACCTGCCTGGGCAACTTGGTGAGACCTCATCTCTACAATAATTCAAAAAATTAGCCGGGCATGGTAGCGCGTGCCTGTAGTTCCAGCTACTTGGAAGGCTGAGGCGGAAGGATAGCGGAGCCCAGCAGGTCAAGGCTGCGGTGGCCGGGAGCGGCCACTGCACTCCAGTCTGGGCGACTGAGTGAGACTCCAACTCAAAAAAAAAAAAAGAAACTATGAAAGAAATTCTAACGTGCTCTTTATGTGTAATAAAATGCAAATATAAAGATATTGCTCATAATGGTTATGTCAATCAATAAATAAAAACTGGACATTTTTATGTTGGAAGGCAATTTGCATAGTTTTATTGTTTTTTGTTTTGTTTTGTTTTGTTTTTTTGAGTTGGAGTCTCACTCTGTCACCCAGACTGGAGTGCAGTGGCCGCTGGGCTCTGGCGATCCTTCCGCCTCAGCCTTCCAAGTAGCCGGAACTACAGGCGTGCCCCACCACGCCCGGCTAATTCTTGATTTATTGTAGAGATGAGGTCTCTCCAAGTTGCCTAGGCGGGTCTTGAACCCGCAGGCTCAGGCAATCCGCTCACCTCAGCCTCCCAAAGTGCGGGATTACAGGCTGAGTAACCGAGCCCGGCTTGCATAGTTTTCAATTACGAAGTCAAAACACTGGTTTGAGGTGCTACTTTGAATCAAAGGGTGTAACTTCACCACTCCCCTTTTTTGGCTCTTTCTAGATCTTCCTGTATAGACATAATCTGCAACATACGCATGTATCTGTATGTATAAAGTAGATCATCGATGTGAATATGTGTGTATATATATCACAAACAAATACATGTGATTTATTTTACTGACTGATTCTTATGACAACATCAAAAGTCTTCCTCCAAAGGGTAATTTATCTACAATGTATGCACCAGCAAGTCTAAAAAATATGTATTAAAAATTTCATCCATTATCTAAAGTGAACATTTTAGGAGAAGTTTGAGACAGAAAATGGCAGCTTCTCTCAGTTACAAATTGTTTTATGATTTTTTTTTAAACTAGCTTTTTCCCCACTGGTACCTTAAATGCAGATGAAATATAATGATACCTACATTCATTATGAGGAAACCAGAAAGCAGAGAGGCTGCAATTTGGCTGGGTTAAGACTGGAACTGGGTTTAGAATCTCATCCTCTGAGAGAGGGGCAGAGCCTAGCCTTACACCCGGAGTCCCTTGTGCGGGGGACGCACAGCCTGGGGATACAGACACCAAGATCTCTTGCCCAGGGAGAGCGAGTGATGGCACCTGTGCGTTGAACACCACATGAGTGTTTTGCCACTCTGTGCTGTCCTTGTTTGAGGGTAGAGTTGTGCACCCACTGTGATTCTAGGAGTAACTCCAAAAAATGAGAGCTTATTCCTTCTCTTTCCCAAGGACTACCCTCACTGAATTCCATATAACAATCTACTCATTTAGAGTGGAAAATAGAAAAGTGTTTAGAAAAGATATTTGATTTCCACATGTTTTAAGGAATATGACTATTGCTTAAAGAGAGACAAGCTTATAAATAAAAAAGAATGGTGACTACTTGGCTTTTCCTGGGGCTTTGAGGAGAACAGAGTAGGTTTCCAGGGAGCCAGGTTATTTAGTTTACTTCTTAGCACTATCTGCAGCAATAATTCAGAGTGAAATAAGTAAAATATCTGTTCCTTTTCATTTGGCAGCAGCAAAGATCTCAGGGAAAAAAATAAATAAGAAATATGTAATCCCCACGGTGTAATCCCAGGGTATGGAAACTCACTTCTCTTAAATACCTCCCTCTGGCATAATTGACTTTTCATGTGCATTTTAATAATGATATTTCAGCAGGTTGCAAAAGAATTTTTTTCCTCTGTTGTTGCTGTAAATTATGGTTTGGGAAAAAAGTGTTATAAATCTAATTACATTTTCACTTATATTAACAAGTCAGCACAATCTTCCAGCATGTTTACCAAGCAATTCCAATATTTACAGCTGACCTAATTGGTTGTGGGGTAGAAGCAATGAACAATATTTTATTGTCCTGATCGTTGTGCATGTGCTGGAGACAGCTGCTAAGTTGTGAAGCCGCCCAGCAACCCTGAAGTTTTGCCTGCCTGGTGTTTACAGTCATCTACCAGCTGTGCAACAGGAGCAAGGAGGGAAGGGAAGCCAGAGGAGAGGACTTTGTCAAAGATGACTTTTCTTAACCCTCTCTTGGCAAAAAAAAAAAAGAGTTTTCCAATTAATTGGGGACTGCTACAGACTCAAAACCCGCTTGTTCTTGGTAAGTTTATTTGAAAAGTTATAAATAATTATATAATACAGCATGATTATATATGTAATTATATAACACCATATAATAATTATATAATACAATATAGTAACACATAATGTATACTATATATGCAATATATAACATATATAATACAGCATAATAATGTACTATTTGGGTAAACAGCCCTTATATTTTGATGTTGAGTTGTGGAGGATAATTATGTCATTGACTTTTATGTCAATTATGTCCTGTCGTTGACTTTTACTATCAAAGCCAGCATGGTCTTTAGCCAAACATGGGTGTAACATAGGCTGGGGATTCTTAAGTTTTCATGTCCTCGAGAAAGGATGAAAAAATAGATTATCTCTAGCAGGCAAGGACCACATTGCTTCTTGGGGAGAATGGAACGGGGTCCGCCTCTGTCATTACTACAGGTGAGCTCTGCTGCAACTCTGCCACCCCCAGACTTAAACTGAAATGACATTTATCTCTAAGTTGTCTATCTTTCCTATTCATATTATTGGTTCTAGCACAAATGCAGAATGTTTTGGTTTTTTTTAATAATCAGTATTTTTTATTATGATATTGTGGGGTACAGTTAAGGGTTAGGTATACAAATATGCTTCATTCAGGCACCCTTGTTGATAAGAGGTGTCTCCCCGTCCCCAGACAGATATTGAGTACCATTAATCCCATCTCCCTTCCCCTTCCCTCCCCATAGTTTCCCACCACTGTCAGTCATTTTCTTATAGTATTACATTGGATGTTCAAGGTTCACTATATGAGTGAGAACATGTGATACTCAGATCTTTGTTTCTGTGAGAGGTCACTCAGTATTATAGATTCTAGTTCC
>CAUYQG010247948.1:0-19567 GCA_963574415.1 Tarsius wallacei
AGAGGAAAGTAATGGAGGAAGGGGGGTCAATAGGAAGTTAGAAAGAGAGAATAGTGAGAGGGAAAACAGACATACATACCCATAACAGGTGAAAGGGAGACACAAGGCTGGAGAGAAGTTAATAAAAACACACAAGGAAAATTCCCTAAAGGATACTGGTAGCTGTACAAAGGCAGACCAAAAAAAAATCATGTCTTTTGATGCATTTTGCCTAACACAAACAGATAGTGTAAGTCAATAAGCAAACAGAAGTGAGCAAAACAAACAGTCAAAGTGATAAAATCAAAAGTCAAAGTAAGAATTCAGACTAGCTCTGGGATCTTTCCTGAATGTCTAAAGTCTGTTCATCTCTGCTTTCTGGCCTCTCCCCTTATTTTCATTGCAGACAGTTACATTTACTGCAGCTTGGGTTTCCTCTTTTGGCCTACTGCCTGGGAAGTCTGCTATGCTTAGTTCCCTTTGTCTGCTTCAGCGTAGGGGAGGGACTTTTTCTTCTGTTTAGCGACTTTACCTTGGGAACCGAGGTGGAGGCTGCTGGTAGGTGGGTGGGGCAATGCAAGTCTCTGCCTGGAAAATGGCCAAGGTGGCAGTTCACTTTCATGGATCCTTTCTCTCCACTCATTTGGGTCCCTGGGCAATCCACTATGATGGACTGTGGTGGCATGGGAGGTACCAGGGATCAGCTGCACAGCTGGGCACTGGATCCAGGGCACTACCAGTGGGCTGGGGTGGAGGAGGGGGTCAGGAGCTCCCTCCTCTGAAGCTGAGAGCCTCCAATCAGCACCTCCTAATGATATGCTGTTCCTTTACCCAGAGCTCCAGAGCTCCAGAGCTCCAAAACTCCAAGCGGCAGGCGGTGACCGGCGAAAGTGGCCCTGGATCGCTCACAGGGTATTTCAGCCAGAAATGGAATTGGTTTCTCTGAGGGGCGGGTGCCCAGAGCCTCCCAGGGTGACCAGCGGCTTGTTCTAGGCAAGACAATGTAGCCAGGGAGGGAGCCAAGACCTGAGACTTCCCGTGTGTGAGGCAGCAGCTGGGGGCCACAATATCCAGCCCTGTGTGGGACCAAGGGTCCCCGGGCCTCAGACCAATGTGGCTGGCAGTGGGCAGCGGGGTGGAGGAAGAAAAGCAAAAGTCTTTTTGGGAACTCACGTTCGGAGAATCTCACAATTCCACCAATGCCATCGCCATCTTACCGGAACTCCCTGACATCAATAATTTAAAGTGTAAAAGTAGAGAAGTAGAAGTATAATGTTTTTGTAAGTGATTTACATTAAGCTTGAAATAGACTGCTAGAACTAAGAGAATTTTCATTCAAACTTCATTATAACCAGGAAGAAAAAATTATATAGTATATAGAAAACAGATAAAAAGAATCAAAGCATATTGCAACAACAACAACAAAAATCAAACCACAAGGGAAGACAGCAAGAGAGGAACAAAGGAACTACAAAACAGTCAGAAAACAATGAAGAGAATGGAAATAGGAAGTCCTTCCCTATCAAAATTGTTTAAGTACAAATGGGTCAAATTTCTCAATCAAAAGACATAGTGATTAAATGGACTTAAAAACATCCAAATAAAATATATGTTAATTATAATACAAAAGACCAATTTTAGATTTAAGAACATTAATAGGCTGAAAGCAAAGAGAGAAAAAAAATACTCCATGAAAATAGCAACCAAAACACAGCAGGCTATATTAATATAAGTACCTATATTTATATTAGACACATTAGACTTTAAGTAAAAAACTGTCACAAGAGATAAAGAAGGACATGATATATTAAATGCAATTGTTTTCTTGATTTTCAGATAATTCTATTGTATAGAAATGCTACTGATTTTCATAAATTGATTTTGTATTCTGCAGCTTTACCAAATTTGTTTATTAGCATGAACAGTTTTAAAACAATAGTTTTGCAATCAAGAAGTATGGATCCTTTAGCTTTATTTTCCTTTAAAGATTGTTGTGTCTCAATGGAATACTACATAGCCATAAAGAAGGACAAAATCATGGACTTCTCAGCAAATTGGAAGGAATTTAGAGACAATCATTCTTAGTGATCTGTCACAGAAACAGAGAACTGAATACCACATATTCTCACTCATAAGTGGGACCTGAACATTATTCACAATTGCACAAGGAAGGGATTGGCAGTCATGATAAATTGCCAATGGGGGAGAGACACATAACAACATAAAGGGTACCTGATCCTAAACCAGGGGAAGTGAGGGCCAGTGGATGCCCAAACTTTCCTGCACATAGATGACTTATGTACCTAATCCCAACTTATGTCCCACATCTTTAAAATAAAATAAAGTGTGTGTGTGTGTGTGTGTGTGTGTGTGTGTGTGTGTGTGTATGATTGCTGTGTCTACTCAGGGTTCATTGAAATTCTATATTAATATTAAGATAAGATTTTCTATTTCTGCAAAAATAATCATTGGGATTTTAATTGGGATTACATTGAATCTGTAGAGTGGTTTAAAAAATGTTGACATCTGAACAATACTAAGTCTTTCTATCCATGAACATGGGATTGTGGTGTCATTTATTTATGTCTTCTTTTATTTCAGAAATGTTTTATGGTTTTCATTGGGCAAGTTTCTCATCTTCTCGGTCAAGTGAACTCCTAAGTATTTTATTCTTTTCGATGCTATTGTAAATAGAATATAATTTCCTTTTCAGATTGGGCATAGTTATTGTATAAAAATACAACTTTATGTGTGGTTTACTAGCTTGCTACTTTATTGAATATATTAGTGCTGATAGTTTTTTTTATTTTTAGTTTTTAGGGCTTTCTATATAAAATATGACATTTCCAAACAGATATTTTAAATTATTTCTTTATAATTTTGGGTGCCTTTTTTTGTTGTTGTTGTTTTGCTTGCCTAATTGCTGTAGCTAGGACATCTGCTACTATGCTGAATAAAAGTGGTGAGAGTGGACACCATGTTTGTTCTTAATTTTAGAGGAAAAGTTTTCAACTTTATATCATTAAGTATGATGTTACCTGTAGATTTGTCTTATATGATTTTTATTGTGTTGAGGTACATTGTTTCTATACATAATTTGTTGAGAGCATTTATCATGAAAGGATGTTGCATTCTTTAAATACTTTTTCAGCCTTTATTGAGATGATCATATAGACTTATCCTTCATTCTGTGAATGTGGTATGTAACTTTTTTTTTTTGTATCTTGAAGCATCCTGGAATTCCAGGGATAAATTCCACTTGATCATAGTGAATTGTCATTTTAATGTGCTGTGAAATTTGGCTTCCTATTATTTTGTGAAGAATTTTTGCATCTGTGCTTATCAGGAATATTTACCTATAGCTTTCGTTTCTTGTGGTGTCCTTGTTTGGCTTTGGTATCAGGGTAATGCTGGACTCAGAAAATGAGTTTGAAAGTATTAATTTTTTTTTTGAGTTGCTCAGGCTGGAGTGCAGTGGCACACTCATGGCCACCCTAGTACCGACCCACTGGTCTTCGGTGATCCTTTTGCCTCAGCCTTCTGAGTAGCCAGAACCTCAGGTGTGCACTACCGCACCTGGATAATTTTTTATTTATTGTAGAGATGAGGCCTCACCAAGTTTCCCGGGCTGGTGTTGAACCCACAGGCTGAGGCAATCCATCCGCCTCGGCCTCCAAAGTGCTTGGATTACAGGCTGAGCCACCAAGCTCGGCTGAAAGTATTAACTTTTATTTGATTTTGTTTAGAAGACTTTGAGAAGGATTGGTATTACTTCTTTAAATGTTTGATAGAATTCTGCAGTGAAGCCACCAGCTCCTGGGCTTTTCTTTGATGAAAGACTTTTTATTCTTGATTAAATCTCCTTACTCATTATTGATCTGTCCAGATTTTCTTTTTTCCTTTTTTTTTTTTAATTTTATAGATGTGGGGTACAATTCAGGGTTAGGTATACAAATGTTCATTATGCAGATACCCTTGTTAATAAGGTGTGCCCCTCTCTCCCCTGGCAGTTTCCCTCAACTGTCAATCCAAACCCCCTCCCCTGGTAGTCTCCCGCTACTGCCAAACCCTTGCTTATAGTATTATGACAATTGTTCAAGGTCTGCTTATGAGTGAGAACATGTGAGATGCTCAGTTCTTTGTTTCTGTGAAAGATCACTCAGTATTATAGATTCTATGTCCATCCAAGTTGCTGTGAAGTCCATGATATTGTTCTTCTATATGGCTACATAATAGTCCATCGTGTATATGTACCACATTTTTAAAATTCAGTCCTTTTTTGATGAGCAGCAAAGTTGGTTCCATATTCTTGCTACTGTGAACAATGCTGTGATAAATATACCTGTGCAGGTATCTTTTTCATAAAGTTATTTGAGTTCTTCTGGGTATAGTCCCAGTAGGGGATTGTGGGGTTGTATGGAAGGTTGATTTTTAGCTCTTTTAGGAATTGCCACACTGTTTTCCACAGAGGCTGTACTAGTTCACACTCCTACCAACAGTACAGAAGTGTTCCCTTTTTGCCACATCCTCTCCAGCATGTGTTGTTTTTTGAGTTATTGATGATAGCCATCCTGACTAGAGTGAGGTGGTATATCAGTGTAGTTTTAATTTGCATTTTTTTGGTGAATAGTGAGGCTGAGCATTTTTTCATGTATCTGTTGATAGAGATTCCAGAAGCAAAACTTCAATTTCTCAACCAACTCATCTTCGACAAAGGCTCCACCACCAACAATTGGGGAGAGGAGAACCTATTCAGTAAATGGTGCTGGGAAAACTGGCTGATCACATGCAGAAGATTAAAACAAGACCCCTACCTATCACCATACACAAAAATCAACTTTAAATGAATCAAAGTCCTAAATGTAAAACCTCAAACTATAAGAAACTTAGAAAATACAGAAGACACCCTTATGGAAATTGGAACTGGCAACCAATTTCTGATCAATACCACAAGTGCCCCTGCCATAAGAGATAAGATAGACAAGTGGGACCTCATCAAACTAACAAGCTTCTGCAAAGTCAAAGAAACCATCAAGAGAGCAGGGAGACAGCCCACAGACTGGGAAAAATATTTGCCAACTGTATATCTGACAAAGGTCTAACACCTAGGATCTACAAGGAACTCAAATGTGCTGAAAAGAAAAAAACAAACAGCCCCATAACAAAGTAGGCAAAAGATATGAATAGACACTTCTCAAAAGAAGACATAAGAGCAGCCAATAGATATCTGTTCGGATTTTCTATCTCATTTCCTCATGATTCAATTTTGTTAGGTGATATATGTCTAGAAATTTGTACATTTCATCCAAAAGCCTTTCCTCATTTTGCCAGAGATGTGACCATTTAAGCACAAGAGATTCAGAGAATCCCCACAAAGCATTTCATGAGAAGACCAACCCCTAGACACATGGTAATTTACCTACACAAAGTAGGTATAAAAGAAAAAGTCCTAAAGTCAGTGAGAGAAAAATGTCAGACTCCCTCCTAGAGAAGACCCATCAGACTAATGCCAGACTTATCAGCAGAAACACAACAAGCCAAAAGGAACTGGAATCCAATTTTTAATGTTCTCAAAGATAAGCAATTTCAACCAAGAATTTTCTACCCACCCAAGCAAAGCTTCATCAGCAATGAAGAATAAAACTCCTTCCCAGACATCCAATCCCTAGAGAATATGCAGCTTTCAGACCAGCTCTACAGGAGATTGTTAAGAAGATGTTGAGCACAGAAGAAAAAGAAAAAAAAAAAAAAAAAAAAGAACAACCATGCATTTTACAAGAGTACCGACAAACAGAGAGAAAATAAAGTATATGGTGCACCCACACAAATGAACACACACACATATATTAATGCAAAAGTTAAAAAAAACCAAAACAGCTTTCTAAGAGTCCTATGACAGGAATAAATGCTAATATTTCAATAATCAGCCTGAATGTGAATGAAAGAGATGCACCACTGAAAAGACTTAGAGTGGCAGAATGGATTTAAAAAATCATCATCCAACAATCTTTTGCCTCCAGGTAACCTATCTCACTACAAAGGACACCTACAGACTCAGAGTCAGAGGTTGGAAAATGAACTTTCAGGTGAGCAGAAAACAGAAGAAGGTAGGAGTAGCTATTCTAATATCATATAAAACACTTTTTAAGCTATCAAAAGTTAAAAAGGATACAGGAGGACTCTACATAATGATAAAAGGTTCAATTTACCAGCAAGAAAAAGCCATTCTTAACATATAAGCACCCAACACAGGAGCTCCAGGTTTTATAAATCAATTAAAAAGTAAATTAAAAGAGGACATTGACTTTCACACAATCATAGCTGGAGACTTAAATACCCCACTAACAATCCTAGATCAAGGCATCAAGGCAAAAAGTCAATAAGGAGATCTAGAACCTCAACTTGACACTCAACCAAACGGACTTAATAGACATCTACAGAACACTTCACCCAACAAATACGGTGTATACATTCAACTCATCAGTACATGGAACATACTCTGAGATTGACCATATTCTCAGACATAAATCAAGCATAAACAAATTCCAAATGATCAAGATAATACCATGTGTCTTCTCAGATCACAGTGGAATTAAAATAAATATTACCACCACCAAGATTCCCCCAAAACACATGAAGACACAGACACTAAACAACATACTACTGAATGACTTCTAGGTCAACACAGAAATCAAGACATAAATTGTTCACTCGCTGCCGCTGGCCCGCGCTCTGTGTTCTCCTGTCGCTCTGCCGCCCCGCATCTCCGCTGATCGCAATGGAGGAAGAAATCGCCCCGCTAGTCATTGACAATGGTTCCGGCATATGCAAAGCTGACTTTGCAGGGGACGACGCTCCCCGAGCCGTGTTCCCCTCCATCGTCGGGCGTCGCCAACACCAGGGCGTTATGGTGGGCATGGGTCAGAAGGACTCCTACGTTGGCGACGAGGCCCAGGGCAATCGAGGCATCCTGACTCTGAAGTATCCCATCGAGCATGGCATCGTCACCAACTGGGACGATATGGAGAAGATCTGGCACCACACGTTCTACAACGAACTGCGTGTGGCCCCCGAGGAGCAGCCGATGCTGTTGACCGAGGCTCCCTGAACCCTAAGGCCAACAGAGAGAAGATGACTCAGATCATGTTTGAGACCTTCAACACGCCGGCCATGTATGTGGCCATCCAGGCCGTGCTCTCCCTGTACGCGTCTGGTCGTACCACTGGTATTGTCATGGACTCTGGAGACGGGGTCACCCACACGGTGTCCATCTGAGGGCCACGCCCTCCCCCATGCCATCCTGCGTCTGGACCTGGCTGGCCGGGACCTGACTGACTACCTCATGAAGATCCTCACGGAGCGTGGCTACAGCTTCACCACCACAGCTGAGCGGGAGATTGTGCGCAACATCAAGGAGAAGCTGCGCTACATTGCCCTGGACTTCGAGCAGGAGATGGCCACCGTCGCATCCTCTTCCTCCCTGGAGAAGAGCTACCAGCTGCCTGATGGCCAGGTGATCACCATTGGCAACCCGCGGTTCCGGTGTCCAGAGGCGCTGTTCCAGCCCTCCTTCCTGGGCATGGAATCCTGTGGCATCCACGAGACCACCTTCAACTCCATCATGAAGTGTGACGTAGACATCCGCAAGGACCTGTACGCTAACACAGTGCTGTCTGGTGGCACCACCATGTACCCGGGCATTGCTGACAAGATGCAGAAGGAGATCACTGCCCTGGCGCCCAGCACCCTGAAGATCAAGATCGTTGCTCTTCCTGAGCTCAAGTACTCGGTGTGGATTGGTGGCTCCATCCTGGCCTCCCTGTCCACCTTCCAGCAGATGTGGATTAGCAAGCAAGAATACGATGAGTCGGGACTCTCCATCGTCCACCGCAAATGCTTCTAAACAGACTTCGAGCAGATGCATAGCATTTGCTGCATGAGTTAATTCATAAATATAAATTTGCCCTGGCAAATGTATACACCTCATGCTAGCCTCATGAAACTGGAATAAGCCTTTGAAAAGAAATTTGTCCTTGAAGTTTGTATGATATCAGCACTGGAACGTAGAATTTGTTGCTGATTTTTGACCTTGTGTTCAGGTTAACTGTTCCCTTGGTATTTGTTTAATACCCTGTACCTATCTTTGGTTTAAACCCTTAGTACACATGTGGCTCAGTCACTTCATGGCTGAGGTGAGAATATGCTTATGGAAGAGAAGTCCGTGATCTGTGAAATTGTGTGACCAAGAAGAGTCTTGATCTGTGCAGGGTATTAATGTGTCAGAGCTGAGTATTCCAGGATTTCTCTAGAGATTGGCAAGAGCTGAACAAGTCATTTCTGTCTTGCCAGCTGGTCTAACAGGCTTGGAAAGGTCCCAGCCTTAGGACCCAGTTTCCTGTTTTCCTGACAGAACACGGTGGGTTGTTACTTGCCTTGAGTTGGAAGCGGTTTGCATTTACACCTGTAAATTTATTCATCCTTTTAATTTATGTAAGGTTTTTGTACACAATTCTTAATTCTTTAAAAGATGACAGCAGATTTTGGTTTTCTACTGTTATGTGAGAACATTAGGCCCCAGCAACATGTCATTGTGTAAGGAAAATAAAGTGCTGCAGTTAAAAAAAAAAGACATAAATTAAAATATCCCTGCAAATGAATGAAAACAAAGACACATCTTATCAGAATCTCTGGGATGCCATGAAATCAGTATTAAAAGGAACATTTATAGCACTGCACATACACATCAAGAAAACAGAGATCACAGGTAAACAGCCTAACGTCATACCTAAGGGAGCTAGAAAAGCAAGTCCACTAAAATTCTAACTTCAGTAAATAATAGCTCTCTTAATGCTATCTTATAAATTCCATAAACATTCTTTATTTCTTCTCATTCTTTGAAATTTTTTTCTCCTCCGACTGTATATTTTCAAATAACCTATCTTCAGATTAACATGTTCTTTCTTCTGCTTGGCCAGTACTTTTGTCCATGTTCTCTATCACATCTGAATTTCATTAATTGCATTCTTCATCTCCAGAATTTCTGCTATTTTAATTCCTCTGTTAAATTTCTAATTTCATTAATTTATGGCTTTTCTAATTTTATTGAGTTATTTCCTTTTTTCTAGTTGTTTACCAAGACTTCTAAAAGAGTGATTTCAAGTTCTTTCTCAGGCAGTTTGCAGATCTCCATTTCTTTGGGGTCAGCCACTAAGAAATTATTGGTTTTCTTTGGTGATATTATGTATTCTTGCTTTTTCATGTTTCTTGTTGCCTTATCTTGTCGACTGTATGTTTGTTGGAACACTTACTTACCTCCTCTAGACTTATGGGCTTGTTTGGTGGGGAAAATCTTCCCCCAGGTGGGGCATGATGGCACTTGCTGGGTGGAGTATATTGGTTTTGGCACCAGTAAGGGCACAGCAATGTAGTCTCTATGCAGCTCTGTCAACTTACATTGTTGCTGATAAAGACTGCAGGGATCTTCAGCAGCTAGTTCTATGGATGTATGTAGTGGCAGCAAGGGTTGTTAGTATCCTTGTTAGTGATGTCTGCTAGGGTTCTCCCAAAATCTTTTTCTCCGCCTGAAAAAGTTGTGGCTGAGGGGATTCCTTTTAACCTTGGGTATGGCTTGTGGGCTTGCTTGTGATGGTAATGGCATCAGTGTCTGATGAATGGTGGCTATGAAGAATCCACATAGGCAAGACCTAGAATGCACATACACACACATTGATGGATATACAATATTTAAAAATATCAATTGTGACATCCATTATATAAAGAATAGGGGTGGAAGCATACAAGTATAAAGTTGTTGTATGTTCTTGAACTTAAGATGTTTTGTATGCTTCATGGTAGCCACAGAGAAAAATTTAATCAAAGCATTTCAAGACAAAAAAAAAAATCAATGAATCACATAGAAAAAGAGGGACAAAAGAAATTCAAAACATACAGAAAACAATTAAAAATGGCAAGAATAGGTCAGGCTCGGTGGCTCAGCCTGTAATCCCAGCACTTTGGGAGGCTGAGGCAAGTGGATTGCCTGAGCCTGCCGGTTCAAGACCCACCCGGGCAACTTGGTGAGACCTTATCTCTACAATAAATAATTAGCCGGGCGTGATAGCATGCACCTGTAGTTCTGGCTACCTGGAAGGCTGAGGTAAAAGGATTGCTGGAGCCCAGCAGGTCGAGGCTGTGGTGGCTGGGAGCATACCACTGCACCCCAGTCTGGGTGACAGAGTGAGACTCCAACTCAAAAAAAAAAAAAGGCAAGAATAAGTTCTTCCTCATTAATAATTAGTTTATGAATATGGAGTGGTTGAGTAAGTTTTTTAAAATTCCAAATATACACTCTCTATAGGAGACTTACTTTAAGGACACACACAACCTGAAATAAAGTGTTGTGAAAAGATATCCCATGCACATGGTAACTAAAAGAGATCAAAGTGTCTACACTTATATCAGCAAAACAGATTTTAAATCAAAACTTGTCACAAGAGTTAATAAAGTATTTGCATAATGATAAAAGTGTTCATCGGGAATATATAACAACTATAAGTATATATGCACCCAACATCAGAGAACCCATGGAAAGCAAAAATTAGCAGAAGTGAAGGGAGAAATAGATAGAAATACAATAATACTAGGATACTTCTGTACCCAATCATCAACAATGGATAGAACATCTGAATAGGACATCAATAAGAATACCTGAATAACACTTTAGGTGAAATGAACCTAACAGATATACAGAACATTCTACCCAAAAATAACCAAATAGCTATCCTTCTCAAGCTCACATAAAATATTCCCCAGGATAAACTATATATTAGGCCACGGAACAAGTCTTGACAAATTTAAGACTGATGCCATACCAAGTATCTTTTCTGACCATGATTGAATTGCTCTTTGAATTAACTCAAAGTCAACTAATTAGGAACTTTAATTAAATATTTTAAAATTCTTCTCTGTTTAATATATAATGTAACGTAATTAAGCTGGTGACTGTCTTACCATATTATCACACTCATACTCAAAGAAGATAATTATACAAGGGGGAAACAATCATGCCTACCACATAGCTTCATATATACCTGAATTTCCTTCTTTTTATATTCAGAAACAATCTGAAATATTGTAATTTTTTCTTTTAAAAAAGGTTTAGGTTTAATTAAGAGTATTATGTTCTTTTTATGTTCTTTTTTAGCTTTAAGACATATGGAATACTTTTATTATCACTTTTTATAATTAACTTTTTAATTACATTTATGGTCTTACAAATGTTGAACCAGTCTTGCATCCCAGGGATGAAGCCTACTTGGTCATGATGGATGATTTTTTAATTATTCTACTGCCTTGTGATGATTGAATATAACCTGTATGATATTTAAAGCAAGATATTTATTAAATATTTATTTGTGGCCTAGTATTTGTTCAGTATTTTAAAGTATCTCATATGTGCTCAAAAAATAATGAAGATTTTCTCTTTTATCAGTGTCATGGTTATATATGTGTACTATGTGAAAAAAAAATTTGTTTGCTAAATTAAGCCATGAAATGTCAGGTTAATTTACCATCACAGCAAAGCCTGGCCAATACTTTATACCACAGAGAGGTATGCTTATTTAGAAAAAAGTAAATTTCACCAGATTATTTACTAAGCTTTCTTTCAATACATCTCAAAAAATGTCCATGAGTTAAATTTTATCTACCTGAAGAATTCCCTGCAAAGAGGGCATTTGTGAACTAAAATTTTTGAAGGGCTGAGAGTATTACCCCTTACATTTAACTTACTGTTTGGCTAGATTTATGGATTTAATATTAACATTTTTTATTTTAGCACTTTGAAAATGAATCAGTCGTTTTCTTGAAATCAGCGTTATTGCTTAATTATCTAGTTTTTTTCCTCCTCTTTATCTTTATTTTACAATAATGGGCTTGGATGTATTTTTAAGTTTTATTATACAATATTTTATTGTGGCATAACTGTGTGGAAATTTCTTAGAGGCAAGTTGGATCTTTAATTCAGTGATATCATATTATATGTATAATCCTTTGAGTCTTAGATTTCATAATGAAATGTAATAGTCAAAGAAAATAGTACCAAAAACAAGTCCTGAGGGAACCATATGTTTAAAGGGTGTGCTAAAAAAAAGAATAAAGCAAATGGAGAAAAACCACTTACAGGAACAGGACAAGAAATAGAGCATAAACAGTTTATTCTTATCTAGGTATGGACTAGCAGTACAATTCACTAATACAAAGGAGCTTAGAGAAATTGTCTCCCCAGCTGGGCCATCACACATTTTGGTGGTCAGATGAGGGTGAGGGGAAGGATAAATCTACAAGACCAGTATACAGCTATGACTTACACAAAAATATCTTGACTGGAATATGAGCAAAAGGGGCTATCCTAGGAGAACAAAGTTGACAGGAATGACAAGAGGGCTCTTTAGCCTACTGGGTGAGGATCCAATCCCGTTTGGGAACTAAATTGGGAAACTGGGATGGAGGATAAAAATATATGACATTCAACAAGATTTTAGGGATCGAGTCCACAGCTTTGTAAATGAAGGTCTCTGTTTACTCCTAATATGATGGGTCTATTAAGCTGAAGACAACCTCCCTGCCTGATTTACTAATGAGAATGAAGTACCACTTAGGCTGTAAAGACCAGATTCTCTAAGCCTCATGTTATAAGCTAAATTGTGCCCCTTCATTTGAATGGTGAGACAGAATGCTCACACAAGTGAAGCAACTTTATTTTCATAGACAGGCAGAGCGAGGGGAAGTAGAGAGCTAAGATTCATGGCGAGCAGGTCTCCTAAGGCTCGGGAAAGCTTCCCAGGGTATCTGAAATTTGTATACTGATGAGTTCTGTCCTGATTTCCCAGTTTCTTGACCTCTGATTGAATATGACCTCCACTGACTCAGGTTCTTCATCCTTCAGCTTCCCCTCCTCCACATTGTGAAGCAGGTTAACTGTGCACTCCTTACCAATCCCAGGGGCGGACTCCCACTGCATGGAAAATAGCAAAGATCACCACTATGCCAATCACCAGTAAAAGGATTCAGAGCACACCAGTCCACTGCATTCTGGTCTAAAATTTCAATCATCGGAATGGTGAGACCGAATGCTCACACAAGTGAAGCAGCTTTATTATTCACAGATAGACAGAGCAAAGGGAAATAAAGAACTAGGAATCCTGGTAAGCTGGTCTCCTAAGACTCAGGAAAGCATCCCAGGGTTTCTGGAGTCTCTTTTATCAGTGCCCACTTGCACTGTAGCTGAGGGATCCAGGAAAGCAGCCCACCCTGGGTTCTACACCCAGAAGTCCCATGATTTGCTGGGCTAAAAGTTGAAGGGCATCTTGTTCTGGGAGGGGCAGGAATAGAGCCTGAACTATTCTGACCATCTCCTTCTTATCGCAGGAAATTGCATTGCCACCACATTCTACAGTTATTTTTGAAAACCTCTAGGTAGAAAGAGAGTGAACTGGGCCAGTCCAAGGCCACCCAGAGAACCATCCTGCACACATTACCTGCCTTTCTTGATAGTTTGCTTGAAATAACATTTCAACATCTGCTATTTTGGCCATTATCCTGATATTGCAGTTCGAGTTCTGGTGCCATGAACACATATTGTATAACTGCCTTCATGAAAGTGGATATTAAGTAAAGAAGATATAACATCTACAAAACAAGTGTTATATTACTTTATATTATATTACTCCATATATATATGGAATTTGTATACTGATGCATTCTGTCCTAGTTTCCCAGTTGCTTGACCTCTGATTGAATATGACCTCCACTGACTCAGGTTCAATATATAATATTACTCCCAGTGTTGTACCTAAACTTGATGCCCAAAAAGATTTTTGAAGTTTTCCTTTTCATACACAAATGAAAAATATAATTTAGTGTTTTAATATGTTTTGCTATTCATAAGAAAACTTATGCTTATACCACGGACAAGTGCTTCTCAACCATTCTCATGTCCTGTCCCAACTAGAGAGAGATAGCTTTCAATCACACTGAGGGTGCAACTACTCAATAGCCCGGGAAATCAACATCTCAGCACATCTGTAAGTGACCCAAAACACACCATTTTGGAGTTCTTTTGTGTAAGAAGTTTATTTCCTGTTGTTGGCAAAATTAGTACAGTCATGTCTAAAGTGCAGTTAATTACAAATATTTCTATATATATCATAATAAAAAGCTGACACCAACAATTCCATTTCAGTTAAATTTCTCAGACACTGAAGACCAAAGAAAAAAGAGAAACTATCATATTGTTAATATATTATAAAACTCCTTTTTACCAGTTTGAAGCAAAATGAGTTCCTCAAATGAGAGTGATATGAACAATAAAATATTTTAGAACTAGTTCGTATTTCTGAGGCTTGAAAATGTTTATTTTCCTATCTGTTCCATTGTTCTCAAATAGTATCTAACCTAAGATTTAATTTCATTTCAGAATGCTTTCATTTTAAGTTTTATATCTCCAAAATAGAAATCTGTACTTCATTTTCACTTTAACAAACACCTACTTATCACCTATTTTATGCCATGTTCTGAGTTCTGGGGAACAAAAAGAAGAGGAAAACATAGTCCCTTTTCTAAGCTGGCCATGATCTACAGTGAGAAGTTAGAAAGGAAACAATTAGTTATAATATGTGTGCTACATACAATATCAGAAGTGTATATAAGAAATCTGAGTAGTAAATAGGGAGGAGTGGGCAGCCTTATTCAAATGGTAGGAGACAAGGCAAGTGAAGCACTAAATTCACAGATCTGGAAGAGGCAAAATGTTGAAGCAAATTACCTAAAATATATGCTAATTCTGTTTTCAAACGTGTCAACTCCTTATTATGCAGAGTTCATAAAACTTGGTATTGTCCCAGGTGTATTCCCAAACCTATGCTAAATGACATTATTGTGGTTTTTAAAATATGCTTTTTTTCTCATCATAGAAAATGATGCTCAATGCAAAGTGGGCAACACGTGCATCTATGGTTATGAAAAAATTGCTGATAATTTCCATCACCCTGAATGGGTTCATTTACTTAAGGGCAGTGATATGCTATCATAGAAGACAGGATTCTTAGTGATTTTATAGAAGAAATTAAACCAATGCTATTGGACACCAACATCTCGTTCCCCATTTTAGAAACTTAGCATTAGGGAAACATCAATTGTGTGCCTGACCAAAAATGTATTCAGAACTCTTAGGTAGCTTCCTTTGCATTTAACTTAACTCATGCCCTTGCCTCTCTGCAGGTAGCGTGCGTGAGTACATTGGTAGTGATACTGAAGATGCCTAAATTAGTTTACTGCTTTTGTCCCTGCTGATATTAATAATTTCTTTTAATCCCGAGATATAAGAGGAATGTTAGTTTTAGTAGCCTGGCAAAATTCCATGCCATAATTATGATCTAATTTCTGACTATCAAGCACTTCCTTTCAATTTAAATTATTTATAAATATATTGCCTCATTTTTCTCACGAAGCCATTTTGTACGACTATAAAATATTGGTAAAAGAGGTACCACATCTAATTCTGATGTGAGCCATTTTTATATTTTAGTACTTGCAAGAGTTAAATTGCTTTGATTCATTTTTCTTTATTATATATAAGGTCTTTGTTATATTTTGAAACATATAGTCAGTTATAACAAATTGCAAACAAATTAGATGATGACTACAAAGGAATAATAAACCAAAGGATTCTGTGTTTTATTTCCTATTCATTACCTTTCCACATGTTCTCAGAGAAATACCTTCCAAGAATGTGGTTTCAGTTCATACTCAGAATTCCCACCTAGATTTCAGGTCCCTATATTCTGGTCCTTAACAGATGTCTTTACCTGATGGTCCTCAAGACATATTGATGCTCAGCTCTGAAAGTATTATCATTATCTGTTCTATCTCTTATTTTCCGTACCTCTTATTTTCTACCCATATTTTTTATACCTATTAAAGTTGCCAATCAGAAACTTATGTCATTATACAATCGTTCCCCTTCCTATCCATTTCTCCAACGTAGTAGAATTTTCAAAGTATAATTCTTGGCTTTGATGAACATTTCTTTCATTCATATCCTTCTTTCTGTTTTTACTGCTATTACTCTGGTTTAGTTGGAGACCATCTCTCTAGACCATTGGAATGACTCCCAACTAAAGCCTTCTGCTCCAAGTTTTAGATCACTTGTTCTCATGCTGCAATTGCCAGGAGTATCCATGTGTTCAGCAGATGGTCTGAAGTAAAGGATATAAAACTTGCATTTTAAAGTAAAAAAAATTTAGACATTCAGTAATTTGAAACACGAGGAGTATATTAGATCAACCTCCCAAAGTTTCATGAGAAATGGTGACCTAGTAATATCAGTCCTTACAAACTCTTGAAAATCCCTCTTAAATATTGTTACTAATAAAAAATATTAATTTTTAAGTGGTATAAACATAAGTATTAATTTTTCATATTTCAGATAAATTGTCAAAACAAAAGAAGAAAAAGTAAAGACAGTGGAAATGCTGGAAATGCACATTTTTCAATTGTATTAAAACTTATAGTTTGTCCTGTTCTGAATAAGAAGTTGATTTTTTTCCCCCCGATTAGTGCCTGGGTGTACTAATCCAAGATTAGGTCATCTATTCTTTAGATTAGCCACTTGCTGTAAAGCACACCAGAAATCCTTAGGATGAAATGAAGCATTTGACCACCTTTTCCTAGAAGTCTCTTGTAATTGTCTGCTGCTTTTGTAATTTGCTGCATAGGATAATTTAGTTTTCTGAACGTGACTCATTCACAGTTGAGGTAGTCTTCAACTGGTTAAGTGGAATCATAAGGATAATGGTACAGTTGCCAAATATATGTGTTTACTCGATGAGTACTTGAGAAAGAAAATATCTGTGCAATATAGTTTCCCGTGTCAGGGGAAAACTGTGAAAATGAGACTACTACAGCAAAAAATATGAAAATGAGACTCTATAGCTAAAGAACAAAACAGAAATATAGTGCAATCATTTGAGGTACTTAAGTTAGATATCTTTCTCTTTAAGACCACAAGGAGGTTTGTTAAATGTAACACTCTCCACATTATAGTCTGCAAAGGATTAGATAAGTGAACATTATTGTTGTAGTTAATCATTTGAAACACATTTTTGAGTTCCCTTAGAATTTAAGAGCTACATGCTATACTCTACTGTACTAAACCTTATCACACCTAATTTGTAAAGGTAGTTAAATCAAACAGCAGCTCCTAATCAGCACTGTTTCTGTAAGAACAGAACCATGTCTCTTGTCCCTTAAGTGATGCATATTGTAATAAGAGAAACCAATAGTGTATGGAATGCATTGTTTTGCAAGGAATCAGATCTTCTGGGAAGCAATAAGCAATGTGTTACTTGATTTTAATGCCTGTTTTACATTATGGTATCTAGCTAAAATGAAAAGCTCGCTCAAAACAATCACTTGTGATATTGCTAGCACTTTTCTCCCTAGGAAGATAAAGGAAGAAACAATTCTTCTTTATGGCTGAGCAACCTGGATGGAACTAGAGTCCATAATACTGAGTGACCTCTCACAAAAACAAAAAACTAAGTATCTCATGTTCTCACTCATATAGTAGACCTTGATCATCCAACGTATTACCACAAGAAAATGGCTGACAGTGGTGGGAAACTGGGGTGGGGCGGGGGAGGGTGAGGGGGATGGGATTAATGGTGGTGGGTATCTGTCTAGGGATGGGGAGACACCTCTTATCACCAAGGGTGCCTGAACGAAGCATTTTTGTATGCCTAACCCCTAACTGTACCCCGCAATAACATAATAAAAAAATAATAATAAAAATAAAAAAATTAAAAAATTAAAAAATTTAAAAAAAGGAAGAAACAATTAATGGTATTGAGATGATATAGGTGTGTGAAAAAAAGGCATGTGGCATCAATTTTTTAAAGCTAATATAAGATTTTTGCAATATAAAGGGACCTAAACACTTAAGAGTCATTTTCAGTATTAACTAAATAGATGCATAAATTTACCATAAGTCAAAATTATTTACCTTTCACTTGACTGATTTATTTAAATTCAAACACATCTAGTGCTGTGTTGGTTGAATTGTTTGACTTACAAATTCATAAACAACTTTCTAGAGAGGTCAATCAACTGTACTTTTCAAAATACTTCATTTTCAAATCATTTTAATAATAACACCAGTACTACTGTTAGCCTTCACATTGTGTTCAGCTGCAGCGATGACATGGCATTCTTTTTTTAAAAAAAAAATTGTTTGTTGTGGCAAAATTCACATAACATAAAATTTATCGTCTTAACCATTTTTAAGTGTAGAGTTTGGTGTTTTCACATGCAGTCATAATGTTGAAACCATCACCAACATCTATCTCCATAACTCTTTCATCTTGTAAAATTGAAACTCTGTATTCATTAAAGATAACTCCTCATTTCTCCAACCCCAACCCCTTATCCCTGACAACTATCATTTTACTTTCTGTCTCTATGATTTTGACTATTCTAAATAGTTCATATAAGTGAAATCATACAGCATATGTCTTTTTGTGACTGGCTTATTTCACTCAGCAAAATGACTTCAAGTTCCTTCCTCATGTGGCATAAGTCAGACTCTCCTTCCTTTTTAATACTGAGTAGTATTTCATTGTATGTATATGCCACATTGTGCTGATTTATTCATCCGTTGATGGTTAATTGTGATGCTTCCATATTTTAGCTATTGAGAGTAGTATTATGAACAAAAGTGTAAAATATCTCTTTAAGACCTTCTTTCAAGTTTTTTGGGTAAATATTCTGAAGTGGAATTGCTGGATCATATAGTAATACTACTTCTAAGTTTTTGTGAAATTGCCATACTGTTTTTCATAGCATCTGTACCATTTTACATGTCCACCAATGGTGCACAGGAGTATCAGTTTCTCCACCTCTGCACAAACACTTGCATGCTCTCTCCTTCCCTCTCTCTCTCTCTCTCTCTCGTTCTCTCTCTCATAGCAGCTATTCTAATGGGTGTGAGATGATATTTCATTGTAGTTTTTATTTGTATTTCCCTAATGATTAATGATGTTGGGCATATTTTAATGTGTTTGTTGCCCAGCTGTATGTCTGTTTTGGAGAAATGGTTATTCAAGTTCTTTGCTCATTTTTGAATTGGGTTGTCTTTGTTGTTGTTAAATTTTGGGGGTTTGTTATATAATCTGAATATTAATCCCTTATTACATACATGATTCACAAATATTTTTTCTTGTTCTATGAATTGCCTTTTTACTCTGTTGATTTTGTCTTTTGATGCACAATTTAAAAAATTTTTTTTTTTTTTTTTTTTTTGAGTTGGCGTCTCACTCCGTCGCCCAGACTGGAGTGCCGTGGCCGCTCCCGGCCACCGCAGCCTCGACCTGCTGGGCTCCGCAATCCTTCCGCCTCAGCCTTCCGAGTAGCCGGAACTACAGGCGTGCGCTACCACGCCCGGCTAATTTTTTTGATTTATTGTAGAGATGAGGTTTCGCCTGCCCAGGCGGGTCTCGAACCCGCAGGCTCAGGCAATCCACTCACCTCAGCC
>CAUYQG010247950.1:0-12782 GCA_963574415.1 Tarsius wallacei
GACCTGCTGGGCCCCGGCGATCCTTCCGCCTCAGCCTTCCGAGTAGCTGGAACTACAGGCGCGCGCTACCACGCCCAGCTAATTTTTTGATTTATTGTAGAGATGAGGTCTCGCCAAGTTGCCCAGGCGGGTCTCGAACCCATGGGTTCAGGCAATCCACTCACCTCAGCCTCCCAAAGCACGGGATTACAGGCTGAGCCACCAAGCCCAGCTAAAGATAAATTATTTACAAATACCTAGCCCGCTAAGCCTCACTCCATGATCTTACCATGCTTATAAAATTAACTAATCATTTGTTTTATACTGGAGTTCAATTAAGAAAAAAGAAAAGAAACTCTATTATTGAAAATCAGTGCCAGTTCATTCTCAGTTTCACAGCCTCTCATGTGAACAAAAATCTCTAGATACACAGATACAGGAATAGTCCTATGTTGCCTGGTTAGTGATTCAATTCTGAATCAGATAGCATACTTTATTAAAAATTAGGCAAAAAGAACTGTGTTTTTTTAGCCTCTTGCCTCATTAACTATAATCAGAAGTACTTAAGTTTTTCAGTAGTTGTTGCTATTGTAGTTTCTGGATTCAATAACTTTAAAAATTGATTCATATTCAACTCTGGGAATTTCACTGAATTCTCCCAAATCAAACTAAAACAATAACATAAAAATTACCTTCTATTTATAAAATACTAAAATTAACTAAAGCCTTTCTTTCATTACCAAAAAAATAAAAACTCATAACATACATTGGATTCCTAAATTCACAACTAAGAAGGATATAACTTAAAAATTACTACTGCAAAAGTAAAATCAAACTATAAAATCTCATTCATAAAGACATCACAGTAATAAAACTATCATATAGTTCATAGACGTCTAACATGCTCATTTAAAATTCAAGTTCTTTCCAGGCAACAGAAAATTCTAATCTCAAAGGTGACTTATTTATCTCTAAATATCCTCTTCAGAGTTGTCCAACAATTCAAAATACATACAATTAGAGAAAAAAAACAAAAGTAACACTAAGACCTCCCTTCCTTTTCCAATATGTGTCTTTAAAAAAAAAATCTTAATTGGTAAAAACAGGCAGATCCACCAATTTAGCCCTCAGCAATTCAAGTCCTTATTAAGCTCCCACAGATAGGAATGTCTTTGGACCAAATTGCAATATTTTATCTATCTTAAATTTGCTAGAATTTGATTTATTCTAAATAATTTTGCACTAGACTAAAACAAGTGTGATTTAAATATATTTTTAGTAATGAATTTGAAGTTAACTAAGACAAAGCAAGCCATCCTTCATACCACAGGTACAGACAGATTCTCAGCTAATATTCCAATGATAGTAAGAAATGTTTATTTCCCTTTTTTTTTTTTTTGAGTTGGAGTCTCACTCTGTCGCCCAGACTGGAGTGCAGTGGCATGCTCCCGGCCACCGCAGCCTCGACCTGCTGGGCTCAGGCGATCCTTCCGCCTCAGCCTTCCAAGTAACTGGAACTACAGGCACGCGCTACCACACCCGGGTAATTTTTTTTATTTATTGTAGAGATGAGGTCTCGCCTGCCCAGGCGGGTCTCGAACCTGCGGGCTCAGGCAATCCACTCACCTCAGCCTCCCAAAGCGTGGGATTACAGGCTGAACCACCGAGCCCAGCTTATTTCCCTTTTATAAGTATATATTCTAAGTTAAATTGAGCATACATACACACATACGGTGATAAACAAGCACTATAAACTCTTCAAATATCCTCATTAAGTTCAAGAAACAATAACAATTCAGGTTGGGCACCGTGGCTCATACCTATAATGCCAGCACTTTGGGGGTCTGACATAGGAGGATCACTTGAGGCCATGGAGTTTGAGACCAGCCCAGGCAACTTGGTGAGACCGCATCTCTACAATAAATCAAAAAATCAGCCAGGTGTGGTGATGCACACCTGTAGTCCCAGCTACTTGGGAGGCTGAGGCAAAAGGATCACCTGAGCCTAGGAGGTCAAGGCTGCAGTGAGTTATGATTATACCACTGCATTCCAGCATGGGCAAAAGAGTAAGAGCCTTACTTAAAAAAAAAAAAAAAAAAAAAAAGCTAACTCAGTTACAACAAAACAACAACAAAAAAGGCCTCTGAGTGTCACAGAGACTAGGAAAGACTCTGACCTAGCGAATCAAATCTATATTCCCCTTCCTTCAACTTCCCTAGGATGATTCTTGGATGAACCCAACTTGGCTCCCAACAACATGGTATAGTGACAACTGCTATCCATCTTCTACCTCTTCTAGTGGAAATTTTTTAAGTTTCCTGCTATTTTCACCACAGTAGCAGGAGACTCAACTCTTATCTTCACCTAGGACTATCCCTAGAACATTGGGGGATCACAGAAAAACAAGAAATGCTTCAAGTTGTCTCTGTCTAGTTTTTATTTTTAATCAGAAAAGCCTTAGGTAAATATTAAATTTTAAGAATCCATCTGAAGATATAAAGAATTATTTCTAGGACATTAATTTTTAAGTAAAATATTGTTCAGGTTTAGCTCAGTTACCTCCGCTTCTACATCCACATTTTGCTTCAAAAGTAACTTCAAAATGTCAACATGTCCATTCTGACTAGCAGCTTGCATGGCTGTGTGGCCAGCACATTGTCCATTTACCTAAATTAAAAAAAAAAAGAATGAATGAATGTCAAAAATCAGAAAGAGTCAATATGTACATATAGTATAGGTTTAAATCTGCAATACTGTATGAATCTATGAGAATAATTTTAGTTGATGTTCCATATATCATAGTACTGATAACCAGAGACTCTTTAATTTAAAGAGCAAGCAATTTTTAAAAAACAAAAGTTCAATGGTTCAAAAATTTATGAAAGAACTGTTTAGTAAATCTGCAAAATCAAAAGAAGAAAGGGAGGGAAAGAGGAAGGAAAGGAAGAAGTTTTACATACATACTTCTTTTAAAATTATTAAATATCAGAGTCCACGGTTCAATGAAAAAAGCACTGAGATGAATAGAAAATTTTTAGAAAAGACAGATATTGGGAGTTTCAGCAAAAGTAAATTCAGTTCAACAAATATACCAAATACCAATTATAGTCAAACTATCATGAAGGATATAAAAATGAGTTAGCAAGGTGGCTAGATACAGCTATTATGTTACAAAGCAGTAAAGTCCAACCTTTCCTTCACTTCAGATGTTTTGTACATAGTAACTTACCCATGGACATACCTAAGCCCAAGTGCAATTCCTTAATTCAATCCCTTCACTCCCATCCATAAAACCATAAAAGACAGTTAAAGATGGTAGCCTGGTCACACATTTATATCTATCTTTCCTGAGACCACACTAAAATAATAGTAAAACAAGTTAAAATATAATAATCCAAAAAGATAAAGGGAGAACTAACATTAGAAAACAAGAAAAAGGCAACACATTTGTGAAAGAGAGAAAACAGACGGAAAAGCATTAATTGACTTTATAAGAAGAGGAAGTCAAAGCATAAGGGGCACAGGGAACCGCAGACAAACATTAAAGGGCTAAAAGAATATAGTCTGATGTGCAATGGCTACACTCCAACCCTATTCCTCAAACTCAAGGACAGAGCACTAGTAAGCTTGCATCTCATTTCTAGAAAGGAAAAAGGAAGTTTCTTGCCCTGAACCACTGAACAGCCATAGAGAACAGATTCCTACACGATGACATTTGGAAATTTTCAAAAGCTCAAAACATCCAATCACCCTAATACAAAGTTAGTTAACAAGTATTGTCTAGGTGAAGAGAGCTACCAATCAGCTTTTTAATATCTTATTCATAATGTCCATATGAAAGGACAGCCAAGGATCAGAGATTTGAGGAAGACCTCAAATACAAAAACAGGCAAAATTAAAAAGAAAACAGAAATAACTCTGGAAGAAATAAAGAGTTAAAAAAAAACTTTGGGAAAAAGTTTTCAACTAGAGATACTGAAAAATACTTTTAATCTAGAAATCAGAGGAATGCTAGGAAAAACAGGAAAACTAAGGTGAAAAATTTCCACTAGAAGTGGAGGATGGGTAGACAAGAGACCAATGCTTTTCTGTCCTATAAGACTTTTAAAAAGTATGTCCTTCTTATATTCATGTGGGGTGGGTGGGTTGCATTTATTCTCATCACCTCCTGACATCTTACTAGAGTAAGGATTTTTTTTTAAGCCTCAACCTACAAGGATAATTAGAACTAGAAAAAAATAGAATACACAAAGATAAGCTCAAACACACACAGACATTCATATACACTGGAAACTGGAAAGCAGATGAGCAAGTAGAACTGACTTGGCAAACCAAAGAAAGCAGACATAAGCCAGCCATGACTTAGAAGCAATCCTTTTACCAATGATCCCCAGAAGCTCAGAAGTGGTGACTAGATATCTCTGGAAATGGGGATAACTATGGTGGTGAGTGCTAAACACAAAAGCATTGGTTCAAAGTTCCCTTAAAATGCATTCCAATCTCTGGATTCTTCCACACTGCACAGCTATATACAACTATAATATTATAAAGTTGACCAGGCACAGTGGCTCACACCTAAAATCCCCAGCACTTTGGGAGGCAGAGGTGAGAGGACTGCCTGAGCTCAGGGGTTTGACACCAACCTGAGCAACTTGACACGACCTCATCTCTACAATAAATAAAAAAATTAGATGGGCATGGTGGTGCACACCTGTAGTTCCAGCTACTTGGAAGGCTGCGGCAGAAGGATCACCTAAGCCCAGCAGGTCGAGGCTGCGGTGGCTGTGAGCGTATGACTGGTCAACAGAATTAAACTCTGACTCAAAAAACAAATAAATAGATAAATAAATGTTACATTTTCTATCCTTATACAAACAGAAATCTAAAAGTCTGTTCTCTGGAAAGGCTAGAATTTTTAGCCTATAGAAACTAGGTACTGTGAAAGGCGAGGCACAGCACTAAAAATTGAAGTTTTATGTGAATAATTACAAGTTGAATGTTGAGAAGCCAAGCCCTCTTCCCTTATTATTGAATGTTAGTCAATATTCAAAAGACTGGCAGCCAGGTTGATACCGTCTAAGCAAGAGAAACAAGAGGCATCTCTGGGCAGTGAGACCAGCCCAAGGGAAAAGAGACAATGACCAATGCCAGGAGTAACCCAAAGAAGCATTCCATCAGATCGCCCCAGAGTGAAGTACAGAGTTGACAGATCCATTCACAGACACTGCAGCTTTCAAATAAGCCCTTTTATTGTCCACTCTCATAGGTAAACAAACAATCCAGGATCAACAGACATCTAAGGAATGGCCTCTGACATGAAAAACAGAGGTCAAGCCAAACAGAAATGAGTAACTTAGAAGAGACAAAAACTTAATCAGGGACAAGAAAAGGTAAAGAAAAAAAGTCTATCAATAGTATACTCAGTAAGGAAAAATGATATTGTATCCTCTTTAAACACTAGCATACTACCATAAAAAGGAATGTGAAAAGACCAACAACAAGGCACATAATTATGCAAGTTCAGAACATTGACAAAAAAAGAAATCCTCATGCCTAAGAGGAAAAATAAGTTCACATGTAGGGTCAGAAATCAGAATGGCTTAAGTCTTTCTATGGTAATTCTGGAATTATTCTGAAGAAAAATAATTTCTAACCTAGAATTCTATTCCCATATAAAACTTAATCATGAGACTTAAAAAAAAAAAATCAGACCTTAAATATCTACTTCCTATACATCCCTTCTCAGAAGCTACTAGAAACTATACTTCTAAAAGAGAGAATAAATGTGAAAATAGGGGATACAGAAAACAATAAATGCAACATGGGAGAGAAGAGAGGGACGATGAGTAAGAACACACTCCAAATGGGTATCAAGTGTACAGGGCTCCCTGTGTGCACAGAACACGCAGAAGGCACTAAAAAACTTCTCCCAGAAGATGAAAGGAACATGTATCTGATGAGCCTAAATGGCTTGGGAGATTAGACAATTAGAGATGAGTTTGGAAAAAAATTAATTGTAAAAATACAGATTACAAACAAATTTTTAAAATGTAAAAATTATGTGTAAGGTGTACAGGACTGGGAAAGACGACAAATCAACTTTTAGGAATTAAAGAAACAGTCTACATGTTAAAAGGGGTGTGGACTACGTGAGTATATGCATTTGTCAAAACTGGCTGATCCACATACTTCACTGTATTATATCTCAGTTTTTTAAAAAAGACAACTATGAATTCCAATGAAAATAAAAATTTGTGTAGGAAAACACAACCTAATATACTCTACAGCTCAGCTATGATTGTCACTTGCATGAAAACAAAATTACAATACAATCTAACCACTCGAAGAAGTTGTAAAGCGTGTCTGGTGGGGATGGGATGAAGGTGGTTAAGAAAAAGCTAAATCCTCACCTTCCACAGTAAGGTATCGAAAGAGAGAAGGGGCGGGGAAGGGGAGGGAGAAAACCAAGACATAACAACAGAGGTATGTTACTGGAAGATTCAGAGATTCAAACATGAAGAATGTCAGCTAAAAGACCTAAGAATAATCATTTCTGAAGAACAGAAAAATAGGGACGAGAAGGAGAGGATGTTGTTTTTCCTAACAGACCTTACAGAACTATTTTTCACTTTAAAATTTTTAGTATGTATGACACTTAAAAAATAACTTTAAAATAAATTAATTAAATGAAGAAAAAAATTAAGTATAACAAAAATCTAAATCCGCTTGACTAAATATAAAGGAAGTCTGAATATTTCAAACAAAAAATATTTGGTATTTCAATATCTGAAGCAAATTATTTGTAATATATCTCACAATCAATCAACAAATTGCTGTGTTGTGTTGCTACAACTGATATCTCTAATAAAGCTCAAATGTCATATGAGCTTATAGGGGAAATAAGACATGAATACAATAGTTATTAATCTGATCTACTTCAAACTGTCTCACATACTTAAATACAAAAAAGTAGCAACAAAAGCCTTTATAATCCAATGAGAATAATTCAAATTGCCACTCCAACCACAGTATCTTGACTGACATTGAACATAATATTGGTGCAATAGTATCAATCACAAAGCCAAAGTACAATAAGGAAGCCAGAATCAAAACTGCCCACTTAAGAGATGGCTTGTGGCCAGGCGCGGTGGCTCAACCTGTAATCTCAGCACTTTGGGAGGCCAAGGCGAGAGGACTGCCTGAGCCCAGGGGTTCGAGACCAGCCTGGGCAACTTGATGAGACCTCGTCTCTACAATAAATCAAAAAAATTTGCAGGATGTGGTGGCATATGTCTGTAGTTCCAGCTACTTGGAAGGCTGAGGTAGAAGGATCGCCTAAGCCCAGCAGGTCGAGGCTGCGGTGGCCATAAGTGTGCCACTGCACTCCAGCCTGGGCAACAGAGTAAGACTCCAACAGACACAAAAAAATAAAGATGGCTTGTGTGAATGGCAAAACCACAGCATAATCTAGGAAGAGTCACAAAACACATGGCCTCTAATTCATCTGCCTTATATATTGTGAAATAGTCGACTTTCATGAGGTGGGGGGGCAGGAGGGAGAGGTTAGAGTAAATGTTTCAAAAAGAGGGATATTTACTAAAATATATTTAAAAGATATCATAAAATGATATTTATATGAAAAAGATTACTGAATTTCCCAAAAGGACACTGACCACCTAAAAGCCTAAATCTAAGTTTTGTCAACCATAAAATCTAAAATAATGTCAAATAAGAAAATGTCAATATTTTTTGGAAATGCAAACTGAAGAATGACGTCTGATGCCTGCTTTAAAACACGTCAGAAAAAAACCAAAAGAATGAATAATAAATGAAGCACGCATAATAAAATCTTAATAACTGCTAAAGATAAAGTTCATTATACTATTCTATTTTTGTATGTGCTTCCAAATAATTTTTAAAATACTCACATCCACATCTGGTCTTTTTAGCAAATCTTCTACTTTAGCAACATCTCCGTTGGCAGCAGCCTTAACTAATTCTTCATTGAGGTCACCAGACTCTTGGGTTTCAAATAATTTCTTTAAGAGTTGTGAGAGTCTTTCTGTAAAGCAACAAATAAAGCCTCTGATATGGAAGAATCTCAAATCTTAACTACTAAACAACAAATGATTACCCATATTCCTATAATCGTCACCTATTTTATTTATATTATTGTTATTTCTTCTACTATGCTACAGATGATGACCCATGCAAGTTATCACCATTACTGCATCAAGCTGCGTTAAATTCAAGTATTCCAAATTTTCTCCAATTCATGTATTTCAAGCTATAATTTTAGAAAAAGTAAAGAGTGACATACTAATAATAGTTCAAGATTTAGAAGTCATGCCGAAGATGTTATGAATGAACACACTCCTTTCACGTTTCAAGAACACCACAGTGACCCTCAGTGCTTAATACTACAGACCTTAGAATAATAATTCAACAGAGCAGTGACTATGATTCAAAAGTAACATATTCTCTGTGATATCTGGGGACATATTTTAGGGACAAACCAATTTTATTTCAGTTGAAAATGGACATTTAAATGTTAAAAATATACTTCAGTCAGTGTTGATTGGTTTTGACAAAAACAAGAATGAACCAGGGATGAATATACCAAGACTGTTCCATAAGATTTTTTTTTTTCTAAACAGTATCAGTCGAAGCTACCAAATTCTACTCCTTAATTCTTGGGATACTTATTGGAAAGCAGAGAAACCACAAAGTGGGGCAAGGGATAAATCACAAAGTGGGCCAAGTTCAGGTTTTTGAGAAGAGAATATAAACCTCACTTCAGTCTTTTACTTTGTATGCAGTCTGCCTACTGGGATGCCATCTAATCTCAAGGTAAAAATAGACCTACCTGATTTAAACTCTAAGCACATTAGCAAATTACTGCAGGAAAGAAAAGACAAAAAAGCAGAGGAAGTAAAAAGTAGTACAAAAATGTAACTGGAGGTCACCTAATGTTTCCTTTTGTTTCTTACTATACACAGTTACAGTTCTACCTTCTTTTACAGATGACAATGTGCATACAGTAACTTGTAATATGCAGTAGAATGAGGTGAACTTATGCAAATAAAGCTAGAGCACAGGAAGGAAAGACTTTGGAAATGAATCTCCCCAAGCATCCAGTATACTCACATTTTAACATAGTTTTCTACTCATTATGGCATATGTAAGAATTCTTATTAAATGGTAAGAGAAAGATATATAGCTGATATATAAAAGTATACAAGAAAGCCATCTGCAGGCAATCATGTTGGAAATAAAGAAAATAAGCAGTCTAAGAAACTGATGGTTCTTTGGCAGAAAACAAAAATTCCTACTAAAGAGTACGATGTTGAATTTCAGGTATCCCAGATTTGATGGAAAGAATACTCTGATACACCCAAGAAAAGGCACATGCTTATGGAACTCTTCCAGGGAGTACCTTAGCCAGAATAAGTGTTGTTCATCACATAAAAGAAGAAAAATCTTCAGTGGAAGTTTAAAAGGTGATCAAACATTCAAGTGGGGCTGTTTAATCTAGAAGAAAGCCAAGCATACATATAACACTATCCGGACATGAGAATTGGGGAATTAGCAAAGGTTTTCATGTAAATCATATTACTTTTAAAGAAACACAATACAAAACATACCACCAGATGCATTGCTGATGGCCGATCCTGCAGATGCCACCTTGGAAACTGCTGCGGGATTATATGTCCAAGATGTTCCACAAACTTCCACCTTTAAATCACTGTCTGAATAAATCTGTTGTACTCGGCCAACTTTACCTAAAGTCTTGAAAAAAAACTTAGGTTCATGTTTCCAAGTCTAAAGCATATACCATAAAATCAACTACCAGTTCTTATATGTTTAATGTATTAATTTTACTTGCTCCTAATGAAAAAACTTTTAAAGGATAATCATATTCAAATGAATTATTTATTTACTTATTTTATTTTGAGTTAGGGTCTCACTCTGACACCAAGGTTGAAGTGCAGTGGCACAATCACAGCTCACCACAGCCTTGACTTTCTGGCTGAGGCAGTCCTCCCACCTCAGCCTCCCAAGTAGCTGGGACTACAGACCCATGCCACCATGCCTGGCTAATTTTTTCATTTTTTCTAGATATAAGGTCTCAAAATGTTGCCTAGGCTGGTCTCAAACTCCTGGGCTCAAGCAATCCTCCTGCCTCAGCCTCCCACAGTGCTGGAATTACAGGTATAAGCCACAGCATTCAGCCTCAAGTGGGTTATTTATTAGTTACAAACTTTAAAGAATATCATTAAAAATTATTTTAATAAATAAAACTTCTATTTTCTCTAAGAATACAAAAGACAAATCATGGTAAGTCTATTTTATGCATATAAGTTCATAAAAATTGTTTTTATATATATTCAACCTTCCTTTTTTAATTCTGAAAGATACATACTGAGAACTTTCAACTCAATAGTCCAAAGGTCATCATCAATATAGCCCAAAAAAAGAAAATTTGATTTCTAGGTCAAAAGGGCTCAAGTTTACATCTATGTTTAAACCTTTTTTTGGAATCACCCTTGATTCCAAAACAAGAGTGTAGAAATAACATGTATATGAAAGATAGGGAATCAGAAGTGTGGTCACATCAGTAGCAGCAGAAACTCTTACCATGTGGCAGACACTGTTCTTAGAGCTTTAAATGTATTGACTCACCAAATATGTATAACCTTGAAATTCAAGTGCTATTATTAGCCCCACTTCCCTCTTGGGTCTAAATTCTATTCAATAGGACAGCAGATAACAATATTAGAAAACCAGTGAAGAACAGTGATTATATCTGACAACCTCCTAACAAAGAGAGGCAACTAACTGCCCCTGAATGTTTTCTCCTTTGACTTCACTGCAACATTTGACCCCAACTTCTTGAAACAATTCCCTTGATTTCTGGATGACAGTCTGATCTTTCTGCCAGTTCTTTCCCTTTCTCCACTGACCAGTTCCTTTTTCTTCCTCAGATTCCTAAATCTGTTCATTTTCTCAAAATTTTATTCCTTAGGTTTTTACTCTACTGACTGAAAATTCAATCCTCTTTGACAACTATCATCTTTTGATTTCTAGGTCAAAAGGGCTCAAGTTTACATCTATGTTTAAACCTTTTTTTGGAATCACCCTTGATTCCAAAACAAGAGTGTAGAAATAACATGTATACGAAAGATAGGCAATCAGAAGTGTGGTCACATCTATGACAACTATCATCTTTTTTTCAAAAACACCAAAATTACCCTTTATCCCCTCCATACACCAACATATACAAAAGTAGACAGTAGTATACAGTATTAAATCCTCGTGTACCCACCACCAGTTGCAACAATTATCAGCTCATAGCCAATCTTGTCTCATTTATTCCCCTACACACTCTAGCTACCCATATTATTTCAGTACGCATCTCTAAACAATAAGAACTCTTTTTAAACTATTTACAATATGATTTATCACCTGTTAACCCAAACTCATTGATAATTCTATATAATAAAATTCTAGTGCTCAAACTTTCAACTGCACCATAAATGATCAATTTTTTTTAGTTTGTTTAAATCAAGATCCAAATAAAGATCACATACATTTTTTTTTTTTTTTGCAAGTTGCTTGTTGAAGAAGCAGAGTTATTTGTGCTATGAAGTTTCTTACAATCTGAATTTTGCTACTTGGTGTAGTTTAATAGGTTCATCTGTCTTCTGTATGTGGGCAGTGAGAACTCCCTCAAGTTGGCTGCTAGGTCCTTTCAAGATGAACCTAGAACTCTTTGATACTGCATGTTATCTGGTATGAGGTTCATCTTGTTCATTTCCTGCCAAAGTGCTAGAATTAGTCATTTCCCAAAAAAAAAGCTTTGGTTCTTTACTGAGGGAAAGGCTGTTTGAAAACCATAAAGTGGGTCTAAAGTTTAGTTGTTACTAGAATGTTCACTGTTCTGAAGTTTTTTTTCATGAATACAGCTAGGAAATAGGGGGTTTTGTTTTCCTTTTAAAGATAAAATAAACTCTCAGTTCAAACACTCTTCCAATTCAAATTCAAGGCTACAGAATTCAAATCCAATTCAAATTCAAGGCTACCTCATCTCTATAACATTGATATCTCCTTTTCCTACTCTGATAATTCTTGTTCACAAGGTCACTGATAACAGAACTAGAATAATCATATAAGTACTCACTTGTTCTTTTGGCTACATAACAACAATCTCAGAATAACAATATCAACACTACCACATACAACAAAATTTCTGAAAGTAGTTAAATATTTTCCTTCCATGCAGTTCTTTAAGCTATATTCTTCCTATAAACATATAAAGAAAAATTACTGTATTGAAAAAAATCACTTGGAATTTCCTCTCTGCATGGTTAGTTTTATTTCATTTTCCACATTAAGAGTTTTCCTTTAAATTTAATTTTGCTTTACAATTGTATAACATGTGTGTGGTTTCAAATCAGACCTATAAAACCAAACATAGTCAAATATATCTCCCTTCTATTTTGTCTTATTCTCTATATCCTATATACCTATATACACCTATTTCCTTTTTATATAGGAGTAAATGCTGTAAAATAAATCATGAGTTCAAACACTCTCCCCTTCAAATTCAAGACTATAGGGTTTTATGTAGAAATAAATCTTATAAAAATCCTTTATAAGCCGGGCTCGGTGGCTCAGCCTGTAATCCCGCGCCTTTGGGAGGCTGAGGTGAGTGGATTGCCTGAGCCCGCAGGTTCGAGACCCGCCTGGGCAAGCGAGACCTCATCTCTACAATAAATCAAAAAAAAAATTAGCCGGGCGTG
>CAUYQG010247951.1:0-26221 GCA_963574415.1 Tarsius wallacei
TGCAGTACACTCTTATTAAAGTCCATACAATTTTACTAGAAAAATCAATTGACAATTCTTGTTCTATGTGTTCTATTCCACATTTTGTAGAAATATCATTTTTTAAATAGAGCCTAAATATAGAATCCTCAGAAGAAAACACTCGGAAACAATATACTGTGAAAAAGAGTGGATTGATAATAGGAGATCAGAAATCAAGTTTGAATCAGTTGTATAACTTTGGGCAAGTCACTTAGCCTCCCTGATTTTTAGTTTGGGCATCTGGAAAATTAGAATGTCTTATAGTAAAGGTGTATTAGGAGCATTTTAGCCTTAAAATTCCATAAATATTAGATTTTACACGACCCCTATGAAAATTCTAGCAAGTTGTTTCATCGAAAATGGCAAAGTGATTATGAAGTTTACATAGTACAACAAAAGACCCAGAATAGCCTATACAATACTAAAAAAGAAGTTGGAGATTTGACATAACCCAACTTTAGGACTTACTAGATACCTACAGGAATCAAAAGAGCGTGACACTCATGAAATAATAGACACAAAGAACAATAAGAAATAGTAGATAGTCTAAAAATAGATCCAATCAAATATATTCAACTGATCTTTAACAAAGGAGCAAAGGCAATTCAATGGAGAAAAAGTAGTCTTTTCAACAAATGATGCTGTAACAATTGAACATTCACATGCTAAAGAAAATAAATCTAGAAATAGATTTGACACTTGTCACAAAAATTAACTCAAAATGAATCATAGATTCAAGTGTAAAATGCAAAACAGTTAAAGTTCTGGAAGAAAATATGGGAGAAAACTTTAGCTGAACATTTGGCAATAAATTCCCAGATACATCAAAACATGATTCATGAAAGAAATTTTTAAGTTGGACTTAATTAATTTAAAACTTCTGCCCTGAAAAATACACCCTTAAAAGAAAGGAAAGACAAGACACAGCCTAAGAGTAAATATCTGTAGAACAAATATCTGATAAGGAACTGTGTCCAAAATATACAAACAGCTCTTAAAACTCAACAAGAACTAGAACAATTAAGCAAGAAAAAGAAATAAAAGGCATCCAAATAGGAAATAAATTAAAAAATCATCTCTGTTCACAAATGACATGATCTCATATAGACAGCTATCAAGATTCTAGAAAAAAAAAGTGTTAGAACTAATAAATAAAATTCAGTAGGGCTGCAGGCTATAAAATAAGTACTAAAATCAGTGCTCCTATACACTAATAATGAACAATCCAAAAAGAAAATCAAGTATACATTTTCATGTATAATAGCATCCAAAAATACAAAACATCATCCTTAGGCGTAAACTTAACAAAGGTGAAGTGTTTGTCCACTGGAAACTACAGAACAGTTCTGAAGGAAAAAAGACACAAATTAATGGAAAGACATTCTATGCTTATGGACTGAAAAATTTAATGCTGTTAAGATGTCCATGGTACTCAAAGCTATGGATAAATTTAATGGACTTTCCAACAAAATCCCAATGGCCTATTTGCAGAAATTTTTTAAAAATTTATTCTAAAATTTATATGAAATCTCAAGGGACCCCACATAATGAAAGCAATCTTAAAAAAAAGAAACAAAGTGGGAAGATTCACACTTCCTGATTTCAAAACTTATAAAGCTATTGTAATGAAACAGGGTAGTACAGGCATGAAGACACACGTACGGACAGGTAGAATAAAACAGATAGCCCAGAAATACATCCACACATATAGTCAAATGATTTGTGTCGGGAAACTAAGACCATTCAATAGGGAAAGGGCATTGTCTCCACAAAGAGTGTTCAGAAAGCTAGATATTCACACTTTTTTAAAAGTAAAGTTTGAACCTCATCTCACATTGTATTAACTCATTTTTATTTATTTATTTATTTATTTATTTTATTTATTTTTTTTTTTTGAGTTGGAGTCCCACTCGATCGCCCAGACTGGAGTGCAGTGGCCGCCGCCGGCCACCGCAGCCTCGACCTGCTGGGCTCCGGCGATCCTTCTGCCTCAGCCTTCCAAGTAGCCGGAATTACAGGTGCACGCCACCACGCCCGGCTGACTTTTTTGATTTATTGTAGAGATGAGGTTTCGCCTGCCCAGGTGGGTCTCGAACCCGCGGGCTCAGGCAATCCACTCACCTCAGCCTCCCAAGGCGCGGGATTACAGGCTGAGCCACCAAGCCCGGCTGTATTAACTCAGTTTTTATGGCAAAGACAGTAAAAATCTCTTATAGCTAAAAATTCTGAGTATAATTCATTATTATTAATTATATTCCTTATGTTATGCATTCAGTCTCTAAATTTGTTCATTTTTCCTATCTGCAATAACATCATGTTGCATATCCTGAAAGTACAAAATAAAATTTATTCTAAAAATTAACTCAAAAACTTAAATGTAAGACCTAAAACTATAAAATCCTTGGGGGAAAAAAAGTGGGAAAACGTCACAACATTGGCTTTGACAAAGAGTTCTTAGCTATGACCCCAAAAGCAAAGAAAACAAAAATAAAAAAAGGTGAATAGAACTATATAAAAATGTAAAACTTCTGTGCATCAAAGGACACAATCAGTGGCGTGAATAAACCACAAAATTTATATGAAATCTCAAAGGATTCCACACAGTGAAACCATATACAGAATAGGAGAAAATATTTGTAATTTATATATATAATAAATAGTTAATGTTCAGAACATATAGAGAAATCCTACAACTCAACAACAAAAACAATCAAATAATCCAATAAAAATATAGGCAAAAGGACCTGAATAAACATTTTTCTAAAAATGATGTACAAATGACCAATAAACATATGAAAAGATGCTCAACATTACTAATTATTATGAAAATGCAAATCAAAACCACAATGAGATGTCATTTTACACACATTTGATTGGCTACGACCAAAAAAAAAAAGGAAGCAAATGTTGTCAGGGAGAAACCCTTTTTCACAGTTGGTAAGAATGTAAAAAGGTATGATTATCATGGAAAACAGTACAGCGATTTCTCAAAATTAAAAATAGAATCACCATGTGATCCAGCAAATTCACCCCTGGGTATATACTCAAATGAATTGAAAGCAGGGACTTGAAGGGATATTTGTACACTTGAATTTATAGCAGTATCATTCACAATAGTCAAAAGGTGGCAATAACTCAAGTGTCCACCAATAGAAGAATGGATAAACAAAATGTGGTCTAAACATACAATGGATTATTATTTAACTTTATAAAGGAAGAAAATTCTGATGCAAGCATAAATGAACCTTGAGGACATTGTGCTAAGTGTAAGAAGCTAATTACAAAAAAAATACAGCATGATATGAAGTATCTAAGTAGTCAGCTTCATAGAAACAGAGGTAGAATGTTGTTTGCTGGGATTGGGTAGGAAGGAGGTAGAAAGTTTTTTCTTTAATGGGGGTAGAGTTTGAGTTTTACAGGATGAAAAAGTTCTAGAGATTGGTTGCACAGTAATGTGAGTAAATTTAACCTTTCCGAACTAAACATCTAGAATGGCTAAGAGAGTAATTTTATGTTACATGTTTACCACCATTTTTAAAAAACTCTACAATAAGAAAACAAATGACCCAATTTAAAAAATGGGCTATGATCTGAACATAGGATATCTCATCAGAGAAGATACATAGTCAATAAGCACAAGCAAAGATGCCAAACATCATTTGTCATGAGGAAATTAAAGATTAAAAGAATAGTGAGATACCTCCACAACTATTAGAATGGCTAAAATAAACTGACAATATCAATTTTTGAAGAGAATATGGAGCCCGAAGAACTCTCCTTCATTGCTGGTGGGAATGCAAAATTATCAACTTTGAAAGACAGTTTGTTAATTTCTTACAAAGCTAAACATAGTCTTACTAAACAATGCAGCAATTGCATTTCTAGGTATTTACAAAATTGAGTGGGAAATTTATTTCTACACTAAAGCTCTGGAAATGAACTCGTATAGCATCTTTATTCATAATTGCTAAAAACTAGAAGCAAACATGATTTTCTTCAATAAGTGAATGAATAAGCAAATTGAAGACATCCCTATAATACAAAAGTATTCAGCAATAGAAAACAATGAGATATAAAGGCTCAAAAGACCAGAAGTAGTCTTACACACACACACTAACGTGTGTGTGTGTGTGTATGTGTGTGTAAGACTAATATATATATATATATTGGAAAGCAAGATTTATTGAGAGCACAGAAAAGCTCCCACAGTGGGAGGGGACCCGAAGGGGTTGCCCAACACACGTATTTCTAAGTGAAAAGAGCCAGTCTGAAAAAGCTACATACTGTGTAATTCCAACTATATGACATTCTGGAAAAGACAAAACTTTACAGACAGTAAAAGATTAATTGATCTTTGAGTAAAAAGTTAACTGAGTAAATCTTTATATATATATTTTAAAATAGGATGCTTAGGTATTTCACAAAAGAATGAATACTGTTATGAAAGAATCTAACTGTGTTTCCAATATACGCAACAATATCAGTTAAAAGGATATGGGGGAAAGGGCCAACCTAAGTAACTGAAGTCTGTGAGACTCAAGGCAAAGAACAGCACACAAGACTGCACTACAGTTGATAAAGTTGTTTTTCAAGGCAGTATTGGGATATCAGCAAATCTGAAACTGCCATACATGTATACTGAAATTGAATAATGAAGTAGATGGATGGTGGATGGTGGGATCCAGGTTTCTTCTCACTGTTGGTGTGGAAATTTACAGATAAGCAAAGGGACAAGGCTAGAATGACCTATGTTATAATGGATTCGAGCTGTATGGAATGGAAGAGACTCCAGCATGTGCTCATATATACATAGATACAGATGGTTACAGATAGAAATATTTACAGATATATGTGTATACATGGATTAGTATATGCATATGTACTTTCTTGTTCTGTCAGCTAAGAGGGCCTAAAAGAAATGGCACCCCAGTAGCAACAAGCATCCCTAACCCCCAAATCCTGGTTCCTGATTCTAATTCTCCAGTAAAATGAACTCTTGAAGAAATGGCTGATTCCAACACTGGAAATATACAAGATGATCCTGGATCATCTGATAGTGTCAGAAAGTAAGAAGATGCTTTAAATACACACACACACACACACACACACACACACACACACACACACATACACACACACACAAATGATACATCAAAGAGGCCCAGGAGCCAATTGAAAGACCTCCCAATGGCCCAAACTGAAAACAATTTGAGCAACAAAATAAAGTAACAATATATTATAACCCAAGGTATAAAATAAACATGCATGAGTGCACACTAATATAAGCAAATGAGTAAATGAATGATAAGCTCAGGAGAAGAGACAAATCTCTTCTATGAAGAAGAATTCCAAATCCTAAGAAGAATTTCAAATAATTGATATAAATATATGACCCTGAAAAATGAAAGCATAAGTCCTCTTCAGTTGTGGGCTGTGCTTAGTGACTTCCTTCCAAAGAGTATGGTACAGAGAAGAGGAAAAGCAACTAACTTTCCAATGAAGAAACTTGACAAGCACAACCTAAGCCAGGCAGTCAAGGTCAACATTGACAGCAATTAGGCATGGATTGGATTGTGAGGAACTTGATATGATGTGATGAAAATGATACTCTGCGGTCTTTCTTCCGATAACCCATTCTCTAGTATAATCATGAGAAAAACATCAAATAGTTTCCAATAGAGTGACCTTACCAAATACCTTTTCAGTACTCCTCAAAGCTGTCTAGGTCACCCAATGCAAGACATGTTTAGAAAACTGGCACACCCCAGAGAAGCCTAAGGAGACGCGACAACTAAATGTAATGTGATATTCTGGATAGGATCTTGGAAGAGAAAAAGAGCATCAGGTGAACATTAAGGAAGTCTGAAAACAGTAGGAGTTTTAGTTAATAATAATGCAGCAATGTTGTCTTATTAATAACAAATGAGCCATACTGATGTAAGATATTAGTAACAGAAATAACTGTGCAGGGCATATGAGAATCCTCTGTACCATCTTCTTATTTTTTCTGTCAATCTAAACCTTCAAAAAAGAAACATCTCTTTTTTAAAGCATAATTTATTTTAAGATGATATAGGAAGATACAGTAATCATATGTTTTTCATATTCCAAAGCTTTATTTTATTCATATTGCATTTAACACTGGCAGAAAAATATATGATGGGAACTAACTTCAAACTTTTGAAATCTTCTAAGGTAATTTCATATTATTTTCTCATAAATCTGAAGGATATGAATTATCTTTGCTTCAACCTAAATGTTTTAAGAAAAATAGTTACTTTTAAAACAGATCAATTCTTAAACTAGCAATGTCATCAAAATTTTACCTGTAAATTACCCTTAACCTAGCAGGAAAATATTTGATTTCTCCCTCTACAAATATGAAACTGCTTTTGTCAATTTATAGTGTCCTGCCCCATCTTCTCCCACCTTCTTTTTTTTACCTGTCTGGACAACATGAAAGTTCAGTGTTTGAAAGCTTGACATCTAAAAAAACTGAAAACTCCTCAGCGCTACCACTATGCCCTGGGAATTTGATGTTAAAATATAAAAAACAGGACCATGATTGTGAGTCTAATGTTAACCTCAGCATCTTCTGACTTTGGCTTCCTTCTCTTCAGTGATGGTCATTTCCCAGAAATCAGATGTGCCTGTTCTTTTACTATTTATTTCATTTATTATTTCAAATTCAGGAGCCTGTGAAATTAATTTGTGTATCGGCAGGTCAAAATTCACTTAAAACTGTCCTTGCTCCCCCTGTGCTTTGCTTCAAATATATTGGACAAAAAGAATGTTTTCCTTTTATACATGGTTATTTTTGTAGGAGGTACATTTTATTCAGCAGATTATGAATGTGGTTTGATGTATTCTATTTTGCTAGGTTAATATCAGGTTTAAAAAAGAGAAGCATTGGTTCTGATACTCTATGTATGCATAAATGACCAGCTAAAAGACATTTTACCTAATGTGAATAGCCAGCTTTGTTTTTTGTTTGTTTGTTTGTCATTTTGTAACTTCTTGTTAAATCGATGTCACTGTATAGAAAGTGAGTTCTACGATCATCTCTTAGGGACCAATGTAAATTGTGTTTTTATATCAGTTATGCACACCATTTTTAAAGAATTTTATTAGGAAGACAGCCATGTGAATTGAGAAAAGCCCTAAGATTTAGAGACAGAACACCTGGACTTGAATCCAATCTCTACCATTTGCTAGTTGGATGTGTGTAAATGTCTCAGATCTTAGCTTCTTCCATTATAAAAGAGAAGTGAGAATGGAACTCACTGGGTTGAAGTGAGCATAAAATAAAATATGCATATGTAGCTCAGTGCTTGACACGTGGTAGGTTCTTAATATATATTAATTCCTTTTCTTCCACACTACATTTGAGAGGGTTCTTTTTTTTGTAGGTAAAAAATATGGCTAAGGTATAACAGGAAAGAAGAATATCATTTTTATCCGTTTTATCTGAAACGACAATTAGTGAAAAAGTAAAATTAAAATCCAGTGCTGCAAAGGAGATAGAGTTTTTATACAGGATCCCGAGTAGCAGTAAGAAAAGAAAAAAATTATATTTATATTTATAATATATATACAATGTCAAGGATATTTTTTATACTCTTACCTAAAATAACAAATGTTGGAAACAGTTCAGCAATATAAATAAATAATGGTACATACATAAGATGAAACATCATGAAGTTTTCAAAATTGTGTGGTAGATACCATTAAGATAAAGAAATGTCAAGTCACAGGCTGGGAGAAAAGATTCTTAATACAAATAAGTGACATTTGTTCATATAAGAACATTACACAAATCAATTAATTAAAAAATGTCAACGGCAAAATATTTGAACATATACTTCATAGTTATCACCTCAAAAGACATTCAATCTTACTAACAGACAGGGACATATAAAATAAAACCGTAATGTAATATCACTATGCACCTAAATGGCTAAAACTGAAAAGACCAATAATATCAGGTGTTACCAAGGATGTAGAGTAACTATAACTCTCAAATTTTGCTGATTGAGTATATCATGGTATGAGCCCATGGGAAAACAGTGGTGAAATGTTTTATAAAGTTATATACACACCTACTTTATTACCCAGCAAATCTGCTTCTGGGTCTATATACCCAAGAGAGAAAAGTTCATAGGTACACAAAAAGATATGTGTGACAAATATGCATAACAGCTTTACATAAAATAAAAACTGAAAGCAAAGCAATGCCCATCAACAAGAGAGTGGAAAATACACGGTGCTGTATTCATAAAATGGAATACTACTCGGCCACAAAGGAGAAAACATGGATACATTCAGTGACATGGAGAGAGCTCTGAAACATCATATTGATCCAAGGAGTACCAATTGCATGTTTCCATTTACACAACTGTGGTTACTGGTGGAAAGCATTTGATGGGAAAGGACCTGAAAAAACTCTCCAGGATGATAGACTTGCGCCAGCACTAGATTTGGGCTAAGATTACCTGATGTATGCCTTGGGCAAAATTCATCTAACTGTAACTTGAGATGAGTGCAATTTACAACACATAAATTGCACCTCTTTTTTTTTATTCTACAAGAAATAAAGTATGCCTCATAATATTACAATAAGTGTTGAACAAAACCAGCATGCGATTTAAGCAAGTATTTTTGAGTTCCAGGCAGTGACAAGGCTCTGGGATCATAAGGTTGAACAAAAGTGGCAGATCTGCTGTCCAGGGAGAAACGCTTTGCCCATAGCATAACCTCGGGTCTAGAAGGACAATCATCAGTGCCACGTTGGGCCAGGGTCCATCTGGTTTGAGCTTGTGTCTTACAGAGGTATAGAGACATTTTCTGGGTGGACATGGCTGTGTGTGTGTGTTCAGGCACACTTTCTACAGATTTCTATTTTTCTACAACATGCATTTCCCATCTACTAATAAAATTAACCTTTCCTTGAAACTTTTTTGTGATTCTTTGCATGTCACACTCTTGCCAGGGGAATAATACATCATATGACTAAAATAATACAGCATGTTCTATTATTGATTCCTAAAACACTTTGTTGAAACTTTAAGCAATGATTACAAGTGTTCTGATATACTAATCAAGTCTGTTGATCTTGGGTTTATGCTCATTTGACTTAAACTCAGATTTTGCCAGAAAATGTGAATGCTTGTTACCTCCCTTGCAATCCTCTGACCAACCTTCACCCTTCCCGTATGCTTTGGAGAAAGCTGAAAAAGTTTTCTGTCCAAAAATAGCTCCTGGTCACTGTGTCCTTTAATCAGTTTCATCCACATGAGAGTCCACATAGAGGAGTGCCCTCACCTCCCGCACTCTTCTCCATTTCACTTTCTCCATTCCCAGCTCTTCCCATGTGTTCCAAATCATCTCATTTATAATTAGGTTGAGGTGAAAAGGCTGAATTTTTTAAAAATCTTGATACTTTAATACATCATTGTCTTTGATCCAGTGCCAGGGATATACTAAAATGACTGAATTTATAATGACCAGATTGGAGAGTGTATTTTCAATGTGTTGCTCAGTCCTTGTGCATTTCAACCAGCTAGACAATGATACTCTGTGTGATATGATCTGAAACAGCAAAAGTTCTGCTTCCCTACCCATTATCGAAATCCTCGAAAGTTCTCTATGTTCTCATACACCTTTGCGTTTCTCAAATATGACATTACATATTATTTTTGTTAAGAGATAGTGCATGAGGACGGATTCATAATTGGGATATTTTGTGGCAAAATTTGTTGAGTAGTTCTTAGCTCTTTATTGAATCATGCACACCCAATTTGAAAGAAATCACATAAAAATGGGAGGCTTATTGGTTTTCTCCAATGTGAAGAGAAATTGAAACAAAATTGTAGCTCATGAGAGCATTTTAATTATATTTAGAAAAATCAGTGTCACTCCACTGCTTCAGTTGTTCCAAATTCAGAATATTTAACACAGGCTCAGCTTCACTCCTGTTAGGAATATGTATGAGATAGAGAAAGACAGGAAGACCTAGAGGGTCACAAAGACTTCCCTCGCCCAAACAAGGCTCACAGTTACAACTTTTTGGGTGCCCTGGAAATTTTATAACCCAGTTAAGTTTGCCATGATGAGATTTGGTATGAGTAAAGGATATGATTTTTTTCTTGATGGGTCTGGAAACTAATGAGAGTGTTATGTCCCTTGCCAAGTCTGTTTTTTCTAACTGCATATTCTAAAGGGAAAAATGAAATCCAGATAAATGTGTAGACCCACTGGATGCAGTGGGCGACAGAGTCAGACCAGAAACCCACTTATCATCTAATAGTCCTATGACCTCACCTTCGATGGCAGATTTCAAGGCAACTTGACTCCCTCAGGAGGAGTCTCAGCTCAGCTTCAAAACCCAGTCATTTCGAGTAGTTCTACTTTCTTTTCTGAAATGTACAGTTACTCTAGTAAATAACTCTGGGTCCCTTGAGGAAGCATGGGGATTGACAATGCACACTCATGAAAGAACAGCAGGATATTTCCCCATCCTGCAGAGGCTGTCTGCAGAGCTCTCCAAAGATGGTGGTGGCCCCCTCACCAAAGTAATTCTTCACACTTCTGTGAAAAAAGCGACCTGTGAGCCCTCTCAGGATACCCAATGAGAAGGTGGGTGACATTATAAATCTACTCCAACATTCCTGTTTCCCTAAGGCTTTAGATTCGTTCTTCTACATTATAGCAAGGAAATTCTATGTGTTGGCTTCTTTTGACGTAGACCAATATCAAGGTCAGATTTCAGTCAACTAAGCGAATTATGAGAGCCTTTCCCAGTTGCTCAAGCAACTATTATTATTTTAATATGAAATCCAGAATCTCACATAAGTACACACATATTGATACATTTGGCCGTTCTAAAGTTATTTTCCTTCTACCATGAACAAATTTTTAATTTCTGCACATCTATCTTAATTTATGCTGATATGAGTTTATCATATTTTGTGATTTCTTTCAGTGTGTTAATTGACTCTTCCCAGGTCAGACCTGGAAAGTCATTTCTCTTGATTAGGTTGGATCTGACTCTAGTGTGGGTCTAGAGGCCATGAGTGCCAGTGAGTGTGAATCTTTTGGAAATAAGCATCCCTTGCCAGGTAAGGTCATGGCTGTATCCTCAAGCTAGGGGAAACCAGCTTCCTCGGAGAGGGAGCGGGAAGAGGAGTTGCTGATAGGGAAGCTTAATGGAATTTCTAAGTAGGTAAAGATACTCAGATTCATCTGAATCTACACAAATTTTTTCATTCCAAATCTCAGAGAACCATTCTTTTACTATTAATGGCCTAACATTCACTTAAGTTTTATGAGAATGAGAAATCAACTTGAATTATAACTTGGAGTTAAAGAGGTTATTTTATGGCAGTCATAGAATTTCATTTCCTAGGTGCTTTTTTTTTTTTTTTGAAAAGTCAGAAAAGCTCCCACAGTGGGAGGGGACCTTAGGGGGTTGCCTCCTAGGTGCTCTTAAGTGAATTTGGCAGTGTTTATTTTCATTCCACCTATTACCTCCCTAATGTTATCAAAATAGCTAGCAAACTCCAACATAACTAAAGTAGCAATTCCATCCTAATTGTCTTGAGGCAACCACTTTGTTTCCCAACATCTTCTCTTCGACAGGCACAGTATTTAAGGCAACATTTGGGGTTCATGACTCAAAATGACAGAAGTCCCCACTGTGAAGTTTATAGTAGGTTTTGGTGGATAACAAAAGCATTTTAAGCAAAAGCCAGTGTTCAACCCATCATGTCTACCCAGAACTATTGTATCTCAGTATGTTGAGTTTCGTAGGATTTTTTTTTTTTTTTGCTTAGACACACTGTTTAAAGTCAGGATTTTGTCACCAACCAATGAGGCTTTAGCTTTGAAGAGGCACAATGTAAAAAGTCTTTGACTAAGCGTGAATATCAGAGAAAACTCAAGCTTTTTATACACGATTATAATGCATTAATTTAAAATATGCTGTCATTTTAAAAGCAAAGTCATAATTATGTAGCAGAAAAAGGGGAATTTAAGCATATATGACAGTGTCTTTATGACCCTCCTTGAGGACCGCCTGAGACTTCCTTAACATGTTCTCAGAGGCCTTGAGCTTTCTGACCTTGTACTCTGTATCTTGCTCCACTGGGTTATTTCTTTTTCTGCCCAATTTAGGGCTTCAAAAGATTATAAACAGGCATTTCGCTAGAAAAGAGACATTAATTTGCATGCTTGGCATTTCTAATTATCTCCAGAGTCATTCTGCATTCATATTTGGCAAGGGATGTAAGACTGGTTTCTACTTCTAGTAGTTTTCTCCTGTGTTCCATTTCTGTTTTCTTTCCATTCCCTGGTGAGGAAAAAAAAGTCACTGTATCCTTTACTTATGGTTGAAAAGCAGAAAAATGTATAATTGTGTCTGTAGACTTGATTTCCTCATGGTCGTCTATTGTAATCGGTAGGGAATTCCCTTGGGAAATAAGTCTAGCAAGGAGGCCATTCTTCATAACCCATGATTCTCATCAGTGTCACTTATGCATAGGCTATGGAAGAAAATATAACACACAGTCTACTATCTCCAAATAGTTTTATTCTATCTACCAGATTTCTGGCCAAAAGTCAAAACCAATTTTCTTCCTTAAATATTTTCAAAGTATTTAAAAAGATAAGAATTTATGAACAAAGTTACAGAAATGCTTTATTAAACATGGAAAATGGGCTGGGTGCAGTGATGCATGCCTATAATCCCAGCAATTTGGGAGACTGAGGTGAGAGGATTGCCTGTGCCCATTGGTTCGAGATTAGCCTGGGCAACTTGGCAAGACCTCATCTCTACAATAAATCAAAAGAAAAATTAGTTGGGCATGGTGGTGTATGCCTGTAGTTCCAGCTACTTAGAAGGCTGAGGAAGAAGGATCACCTGAGCCCAGCAGGTGGAGGCTACTGTGGCTGTGAGTGTGTCACTGCACTCCAGCCTGGGTGACAGAGTGAGACTCCAACTCAAAAAAAAAAGAAAAGAAAAATAGGGGAAAATAAGTACAGGCATGGTGGCTCCGCTTTGTAATCCCAGCGCTTTGTAATTCTAGCCAAGGCAGGAGGAGCACTTGAAGCCAGCCTGGGCAACAAAGCAAGACCTCATCTCTCCTAAAATTAAACTATATTAACTAGGCATGGAGGCACATGCCTATAACCCTCGCTACTTGGGAGGCTAAGGCAGGAGGATTGCTTGAATCCAGAAGTTTGAGGTTGCAGTGAGCTATGATTGTGCCACTGCACTCCAGCCTGGGCAACAGAGTAAGACCTTATCAAAAAAAAAAAAAGAAAAGAAAGAGAGGAAATATCATGCAAAACTTTGAGATAGGATTAAATGAAGAAAAATATAGAAGAGACTTGCTGGGTATAAGCAACATTATCAAAATATTCTCTTGAATTATAAAGTTGTTAAGGTCTCATAATCTAGGATATGATGGTTCAATCATAATTTCTATATAATCCAGTCTTAGAGATGAAGTCATATAATAACCTGGGTATATTCAAAGATGCAGAGACTTTATAAACAAGATGTTGAAAATAAATAAATAAATAAATAAATAATGCAAATTCCACTAGTTAATTTTTTACCACGTCCCGCCAGACCTTCGTTATCTTCTGAAATGCCATACAAAGTGTTGTTAAAGTGAGCCTGGAATTTTAATTTTTTCCAACATATTTTATGGGTTTAATTAACATTCAGTAAAGTCCTTAACTGTTTAAGAGTGGTGGGGTTATGGGAAGTATGTTATCTCCTTCCAAATCCAGGGACAGAAAACTGTCTTTGAACACATTTAAATAAAATTTAAATACTTTAAAAATTGCAACCCAAAGTGGTGTTTTTAAGAGCTGTAAGTAATTTAAGAGGCTTACTGTGCCTTTTTCTTGAACAGATGCCTAAAAACTATCTGAAAGGAAACACATCTTACAGTGAAGCCATGGATGATGAAACTGTGCATGTATTTATAGTACTTATATTGTTCACTAGCTGTTTATATAACTACCTTTCACTTTGGGATTTTTTATTTTCATGGTGTATGTTGTGATTGTATCTGTTTTGCTTTTCTTTTCTTTGGGTACAATGGGTTATTTAGTGTCTTTTTAAAAAATCTGCTTAGGGATGTGCATTTTAATAGTCTTTTCTAGTTGCAGTATTTGCTAGATTGCCTCCTTGTAACATCCTCCCTTGTAAAGCAAACAAAGAAAATAATTTGGGGTTTGGTATCGGAGTGAGAATCTTGTGATAAGAATGGGTATGGAACAAATCAGGAGAGGCTTTAAGTACAGTAGTAGATGATATTTTCCAAATATTTGTGCTTGGGTTTTTTGGGGGGGTAAAGGTGAGGGGAGAATTTATCATAAAATTAATAATATTAAGCATTACTAATTGACACTATAATTTATTGTATTCTTTTACTTCAGAAGGAAAAGTACTATTCTCAGTGCTCTCTACATAGCATACATCGTTGTATTTAATCTGTGTTTGTAGTTAATCCTCACAGATTAAATAGTTAAGAAGCAAGTGTTAAGAGTTCCCTTTCTACAGATAAAGAAACTGAGACACAAAAAGACTAAATAAATTTTTCATAATTATATGGTAAAATCATGGAGATCTGAGAAAGTAGCCTATTTCTGTATGACGGAAAACCCTGTGCGGTGAATGATACTCAGAGACATAAGCAGTAGAAATAAGGATTAGTCTATATTTTGCAAGGCTAAAGAAGACAAATGGAGAAATTATGAAATGAATAACAATAATAGTAACCACTACAATATTGCCATAAGGACCAGTTAAGGGCCAATAATCAAAGTAGGGACTTTGTATAAAGTATATTTCTTTTCCTAACCACCCTAAGAAATGATATCATTATACTCATTCTAAAATCACAAAATAAAAGTCAGAAAAATTAAGCATCTCACTCAAAGTCACATAACTAGTACATTCCAGATAGAAGAGTCCAACTATTTTCCAAAATCTCTACTTAATCTTTTGTCCCAATGTAAGTTATGCTTCTTCTGTATTTGTGATTTTATCTCAGAATATCATCCTAATCAAATATTGTTTTTTTAATCCTAGTATACAGCACATAGATTGGAGGTATTATTATATTTACAGACCTATTCATCCCATTCTTTTCAGTTAAAAAAAAAAGAGACTTTCTGAAAACAGTGGCAAAAGGCTGGTGACAGTCATGGAAACCTTTCATATTAGCCAAAAACCTCTCAGCAAACAATAATATCCTTATTGAACAAAGATATAAAGTATGAGGGTGGGTCACCAAAATGCTGGGATTTCTTGTAATGCTAACAAAAAATAGGTAAAAGAAACATAAAGTGATTTTTTTGGGGGAGGAATGGGAAGATGGTGGTGGAGTAAGTCGTACTGTGTGAATCTGTGTGAGTGAGTGAGCATATGGATGAATTTGCATATGTGTCTGTGAGTAAGCAGGTGTGTGCCATTAGACTGCCCAACCACCACAGCACCAGACTGGACACTGGCAGTGAGGGTTGCAGAGGGAGTGTAGCAAGGGAGCCAGAGGCAGAGTCCCACTGGAGAAAATGAAACAGTCTCTCCCACCATTTTGAAATTGGGCAGGGAAGTGCTCTGGCTTGCTCACCATAGAGCAACAGAACCACTCCCTGTGACTGGCAGGTTAACTACCTGACTTGATCATGACCAGAGGGAATATCCCAAAACCACAAGCTTCGGAGGGACAGAATAAGTGTGGACTCTCAGGTGCCCCACACCCTACCCTGACCCAGCCATGAGACAAAGGGTGTGGCAAGAGAAAGACAAGGAAGTCCCACCCAAGCGATCAGTGGTGGATCCTAGGCTGACCGACCGAACCCCCTCTTCCCTAGCAATCCTCTGAACAACAGATCCACATGGCTGGGTCGTAATTGAAAGGGACAAACCCAGGTGGAGCTTGGATGGCAGCTGCACTAGAACTCTACACTGGGATAAGATTGACTGGGGTGCCTGCCACCAACACCCAGGGTGGAAACAATTCTGTACCTCACCACCAGAGGGATCCCACTGACCTTACATGAGTGGCAAGGAGGACTGATGCCCCCCTCACTGTCCCCTTCACACGCACACAATATGGGCTGGGGAGATTGTGAATGAACCCCTAGCCCCATAGGAGATGGGAGGTGTGCTTACCTGTGAGCAGTTGAAAGAAATAATCACAGAAACTTTCACAAGAAAGTGGTTAGTGCTCAGACATTTTTAAAAAAATTTTTCTCTTCTTTTGTTTTGGTTGTGTGTGTGTGTGTGTGTGTGTGTGTGTGTTCTATTTGCATTCTGCCCTCCTCTTTTATTTGTTCTTATTTGGTTTAGTGTGTGTGAAGGTTTGATTTGCATTCCCTCCTGTTTTTTCTTCTTCCTCTCTCATTTTCTGGTGTGTGTGTGTTCAGTTCTCCTGGTTTTTGTGTGTGTATGTTTTTTGTGGGGTTTTTTTTTTCTGTTTGTTTTGTTTTTTTCTTTTTGTATTTTTTTGTTTTTTGTTCTTGTTTTTGCTTTTGCTTTCTGTGGTTTATTTTTCTGTTAATTTTTCCATTCTATTTCATTCTACTTTTCTCTGTTCTCTTCATTACTGTTACTTTATCTTGGACTCAGTGGGTACACACACATATCCATTCCATTGCATTTTCATATTCTGGTGGTGGGGAGTGGGTCTCAGGGGGCCCATATCCACTCAGTGAACACTGTTACTTGAAAGTGGCTTCTGAATCCTACCTCCCCACCCTCCACCTTATTCAACTCTCAAAACAACAAGAAACAGCAAAACATTCCACCACCATCCTTGTTTCAAAACAGAACAAATTTGGAGACTCTAATCAAGGAAGAATAGAAGGCTGAGCAAACAACAGAAGTGAAAGCTCTGCCCACTACCACTGAATAATGGAATTAAAGAGAAAAGAAAAGATCTGTCACAAATGAGGAAAAATCAGTGGAAGAATACAGGTAATTCCCAGCACACCAAAGTGGCAGCACCCAAAATAGTCAGACTTCAGAACCCAAATAATGGAAATCATCAACCATTGGCCCCAGAATACAACAGGGATTAAGAAATGGGTGGAGAGAGTGAATAAGACTCAGGAAAGACAAGATGCAACACTAAAGAACTTGTAACAGAGATTTTGGCTGCAAAAAACTTTGTCCAGGAAAGAAATAAAAAGAAAACAAGCATGGAAACCAGAATCAACCAATCAGAAGAAAGAATCTCAAGCCTGAAGGCCAAACATGGAATTAACATGATCTGTTAAAAACATAGAAAGAAAACTCAGAAAAAAAAGAACATAGCTTCCAAGAGATATGCAATTATACCAAGAGGCTAAACTTATGTCTGATCGGTATCCTGTAAGAAGAAAGGGAAATGGAGAACAACTTAGAACAAGTACTCCAGGAAGTATCCAAGAAAACTTTCCCCATTTCACCAGAGACCATCCAAACAGAAGGGGCAGACATCAGATGAGAAGACCAAGCCCTAGACATATAGTAATTTGCCTACAAAAGTAACTTAAAAGAAAAAAATTCTAAAGGCAGTGAGAGAGGAAGGTCAGACTACCTACCAGGAAAGACCAATCAAAACAGCAGCAGACTTATTGGCAGAAACACTACAAACTAGAAGGGATTGAAGTCTAATTTTCAAAGTTGTCAAAGATAAACACTTTCAACCAAGAATTTCCTACCTAGGCAAACACAACTTTATCAGCAATGGAGAATTAAAATCCTTCCCAGACATCCAATCCCTAAAATATTATGCTGCTTCCAGATCAGTTCTACAGCAGATGCTCAAGGATGTATTAAACACAGAAGAAGAAGAAAAAAGAACAGCCATGTACTTTCCAAGAATGAAGGAAGACATAGACTCAATACAACACAACTTATGACTGCAAAATTGAAAGCACACATATATCAACGCAAAAGTTAAAAGAAAACATAAAAGCCTCATGATAAGGACAAACTCTCACAATTCAATAATCAGCATGAACTTCAGCAGACTAAATGCACCACTGAAAAGACATGGAATTTAAAAAAATTTGACCCAACAATATATGCTGTCTCCAGGAAACACATCTCACTACAAAGGACACCCACAGACTCAAAGTTAGAGGATGGAAAACATACATTCAGGCAAACAGAACACAAGAAAAGGCAGGAGTCGCAATGTTAATAACAGACCAAACTAACCATTAAAATTTTTTAAAATATGGAAGGACACTAGATAATGATAAACAGTCAATCCATCAATAAGAAATTTCATCCTAAACATATATGCACCCAACACAGGAGCACCAAGTTTTATAAAGCAATTACTAAGTAAACTAAAAAAAGATATTGACTCTAACACTATCATAGTTGGGGACTAAAAAACCCCATCAACAAGCCAGATAGAGCATTGAAGAAAAGAAAACAATCAACAAGTAGACCTGGAACCTCAACTTAACACTTAACCAAATGGACTTAATAGATACATACAGACATCCCAACCAACAACCATGGAATATACATTCCATCTATCATCACATGGGATATACTCCAATATCTACAACATTCTCAGCCATAAACCAAGGATAAATAAATTTCAAAAAATCAAATACTACCATGTCCCTTATCAGACCACAGAGGATAAAAGTAAATATCACCAGGCAACCCCCTCAAGTCCCCTCCCACTGTGAGAGCTTTTCTGTTCTCTCAATAAATCCTGATTTCTAAATAAATAAATATCAACCCCAACAATATTCCTCCAAAACACACAAAGACATGGACACACATCAAGAAAATAGAAAGATTACAAGCTAACAACCTAATAAATCACCTAAGGGAACTGAAAAGGCAAGATCACCAAAACCTAACTTCAGCAGAAGAAACCACATCACCAAAGTGAAAGCCCAAATATAGAATATAGAAGACAAAAATAGCATAGAAAACAATCAACAAAACAAAAATCTGGTTCTTTGAAAGGATAAACAAGATTGATGGACCCCCTAGCCAGATTCAGCAAGAAAAAGACAGACAAAGCCCAAATACACACAATCAGAAACACAAAGTATCAAATCACTACTTACCATGAAGAAGTACAAAAGATTATCAGAGATTACTGTGCAGACTTGTATGGAAACAAGCTCAAAAACCTAAATTAAATGGAGGACTTCTGACATCACACAACTTCCCAAGATTGAAACAAAGAAATTGAGACCCTAAGTAGACCAATAACAATTGAAGAAATTGACTGTCATAAAAAAACTACCTGCAAAAGTAAGCCCTGGACCAGATGGCTTTCCAGTGGAATTCTACAAAACATACAAGAAGGAGCTCATACCAATCCTACTGAAAGTATTCCAATCAATCGAGAAAGATGGAACTCTTCCCAAATCATTTTAGGAAACTAACATCACATTGATACCCAAACTGGGTAAAAATTCAACAAAGAAAGAGAACTATGGCCCAATATCCCTGATGAACATAGATGCAAAAATTCCCAACAAGATTCTAGTAAATTGGATCCAACAACACATCTCAAAAATTATCCAACATGACCAAGTAGGCTTCATCCCCAGGATGTAGGGCTGGTTCAACATCTGCAAGACCATAAATGTAATTAAATACAGCAACAGATGTAAAAACAAGGACCAGATGATTATATCATTAGATCTAGCAAAAGCTTTCAACAAAATCCAGCATCCCTTCTTGACAAAAACCCTTGTATACCTAGGCATAGAGGGAACATACCTCAAAATAGTAAGAACCAGCTATATAAACCTAGACAGCATATTGCTAAATGGAAAGACTGGAAGTATTTCCCTTGAAAACCAGAAAAAGACAAGACTGCCCACTCTCACCGTCTGGTTCAACATAGTGTTGGTAGTCCTAGCTATAGCAATCAGACAAGAAGAAAATCAGGGATATCCACATAAGAAAAAAAGGAAGTTAAGTTACCCCTTTTTACTGACAATATCATCCTACACCTTGAAAACCCAAGAGAATCAGTCCTAAACCTCCTTGCACTGATAAAGGACTTTGGCAAAATCTCAGGGTACAAAATAAATTTGCAAAAGATAATCACATTTTTATACACCAACAGCAAATAGGCAGAGAACCAAACAAAGAGCACAATCTCATTCACAATAGCCACACAAACAAAAAAAAAATACCTTGGTATCAGCCTAACCAGAGATGTGAAAGATCTTTACAATGAAAACTACAAAACACTACTCAAAGAAATCAAAGAAGACACAAACAAATGGAAAAATATCCCACACTCACGGATTGGAAGAATCAACATTGTTAAGATGTTCATCCAAGCCGGGCCCGGTGGCTCAGCCTGTAATCCCGCGCTTTGGGAGGCTGAGGTGAATGGATTGCCTGGGCCCGTGGGTTCGAGACCCGCCTGGGCAACATGGCAAGCCCTCATCTCTACAATAAATCAAAAAATTAGCCAGGCATGGTAGCGCGTGCCTGTAGTTCCAGCTACTTGGAAGGCTGAGGCAGAAGGATCGCCGGAGCCCAGCAGGTCGAGGCTGAGGTGGTCGGGAGTGGCCACTGCACTCCAGTCTGGGTGATGGAGTGAGACTTCAACTCAAAAAAAAAAAAAAAAAAAGATGTTCATCCTGCCCAAGGCAATCTACAGATTCAATACAATTCCCATTAATTTACCAACATCATTCTTCTCAGAACTGGAAACGACCAGAGATTTATATGGAAACATAAATGACCATAAATAGCCAAAATAGTCCTCAACAAAATAAAGTGAGAGGTATCACACTTCCAGGCTTTAAACTTTATTATAAGGCTACAATATCAAAAACAGCCTGGTATTAGTATAAGAACAGGCAAATAGACCAATGGCACAGGATACAGATTCCAGAAGTAAAACCTCAATTTCTGAACCAACTCATCGACAAAGTCTCCACCAACAACCGCTGGGGAGACGAGAACCTATTCAGTAAATGGTGCTGGGAAAACTGGCTGACCACATACAGAAGATTGAAACAGGACCCCCACCTATCCCCATATACAAAACTCAACTCTAAATGAATCAAAAACTTAAACATAAATCCTCAAACTATAAGAATCTTAGAAAATGCAGGAGACACCCTTACAGAAATTGGAATAGGCAACCAATTCCTGATTAAATTCTAAAAGCTCATGCCATAAGAGATAAGATAAACAAATGGTACCTCATGAAAGTGAAAAGCTTCTGCAAAACAATGAAACCATCAAGAAAGCAAGAGGCAGCCCACAGAATGGAAAAAAAAAATTGCCAGCTGGGTATCTAAGGCCTAATATTCAGGATCTACAAGGAGCTCAAATGTGCCAAAAGGAAAAAAACAAACATACAGTTCCATTAAAAAGCTGGCAAAAGATGTGAATAGACACCTCTCAAAAGAAGACATATGAGCAGATAGATGAAAAAATGCTCAGCCTCACTAATTATCAAAGAAATGCAAATCAAAACCACATTGAGATACCACCTAACTCCAATCACGATGGCCATTATTACTCAAAAAACAAAGGATACTGGAGAGGATGCAGGGTGGGGCAGGGGGAGGGAACACCTCTACACTGTTGATGGGAATGTAAATTAGTACATCAGTCTGGGGAAAACAACATAGCGATTTCTAAAAGATCTAAAAATCAACCTTCCATTCAACCCAGCAATTCCCTTTCTGGGAATATACCTGGAGGAGCTCAAATCATTCTACAAAAAAGATACCTGCACATGCATGTTTATTGCAGCACTATTCACAACAGCAAAAACATGGAACCAAACGTGTTGCCCATCAAAAGTGGACTGGATTAAATTTTTTAAAAAGTGGTACATATATACAATGGAGTATTACACAGCCATAAAGAAGAACAAAATTATGAATTTCGCAGTAACTTTGAAGGATTTAGAGTCTATCATACTCAGTGATTTATCACAAAAATAAAGAACTGAGTACCACATGTTCTCACTCATAAGCGGACCCTGAACAATTATCATGATACTATAAGAAAGCAATTGGCAGTAGTGGGAAACTTCCAGGGGTGGGAAGTGGGGCACACCTCATCAATAAGGGACCATGATCTCAAACCGGGTGACGTGGGGACCAAAGTGAGGCCCAAACTTTACCTACACATAGACCATTAGTATACCTAACCCTAAGGGTACAAAACATCAATAAAGGTACCTGATCCCAAACCAGGAGATGTGGAGGCCAAAGGGAGGCCCAAACTTCACCTGTACGACGACTACTAATGTACTTCGTCCTGAATTGTACCCCATATCTTTACAATACAATTAAAAATGAAATAATAAAATTACTTATATTATTTTTTTTTAATGTAAAGTTATTGCTGTGGCCCCATTGGAAAACAGGATTTAATATGAAGAATAGCATGCAGATTAAATTATGTGGTAGCAACCTAAAAATACTGGAGCTACAAGGGGCTAGGAGCTGAATTAAGAAGAAATAGACCATTTTTCTAAAGCTTCCTTAGAGGTCAGAAAAAGGAAATCCTTGAGTTGTAATGTTAAATACTTGGATAAAGATTTTTAGGTTGCATTTATGAAGCTTTTCATTCCGGGTCCAAGAAAAAAAAAGTATATATTTGTGTGTATACACACTGTATTAGTCTTCTCAAGCTACCATAACAAAATGTTATAGACTAGATGGATTAAATAACAGAAATGCCTTTCTGTCGGTTCTGGAGGCTGGAAATCCAAGACCAGATTGTCAGAGTGGTCAGGTTCTAAAAAGAGCTTTCTTCCTGGTTTGTAAATGGCCACCTTCTTCCTGTGTGCTCATATAGTCAGAGAGAAAGGGTAGGCTCTGTGGTTACTCTTCTTATAAGGACACTAATCCCATTAGACTGCCTCAATCTGGTGACCACATTTAGTCCTAATCACCCCCCTGCCAAGGCCCTACCTCCAAATACCATCACACACGAGGGGGTTGAATTTCAACATATGAATTTTGGGTAAACACACAGCATATATAAATCCAGGGTGCCAAAAAATGTATGCATATTTTAAGAGACGTTATCTATGTATTACTTTTGGAAATTGAATTATAATAGCAATGAGTAGTGTGATATTCACTCAAAAGATGGCATTAATCAAATGAATGCTAATATCACTATGTGACCAGCAGGATAGTCAAAGAAAATGGCAAAAGCACATTTGTTCAAGGAGCACAAGACCATTTTGAAGTGGCATTTGAACTTCGAGAACACTGGGGAACTGCAATGGCAATAGAAGCATGGGTATGCAAGAGAACCTTCAAAATGTCTAACAATTCCACACATCGGTGATAAGTTTGAGACACGTGGCACTGTGTGCGATGTGCCCAAGGGAAGATCCCAGAGGCCTCACACAGCAACAAATCCTGCAGTAGCTCACCATGATCCGATGTTCCTGGACGCTGATAGTAACCACTCTGAGCACCTCTTGTAATTGCAAAAGTCAAACGTGACTTACATTCACTTTTTGTCATCAGTATACATTGAGTATTACTGTATATATATAAAGAGAGAGAGAGATGCCGAAACAGCTTAAGGAAGATCAAGCATAAAAATAGAAGTGATGTCACCTCCTTTCACTCTTTACTTAAATACAGCACATGAACTGTTTTTGAAACAGCTGGCAGAAGTGTTAGACTTTCTTCTTAGTGTGAAATTTAGGCTTAACATGGTAAAATCAATCAGTTGATTCTAATCAACATTACAGATAGCCTGGTAGCAGAAACAACCAAAATTGAGCCTCTTGTGTCTCCTCAGAGAATAAGGACCATATTTGACATCATTATCTTAGACTTTGACATCCGCTGGTCACTGTAGCAACGATCCTTTCTAAGATTAAGTCACAATTTGTTTTTTCAGAAAGGTATTACATGGTAACTTTGTTTCCATAAAACGTCTATGGAAGTATGGTGGATATGTGGAAATATATATCTCCAAGTATGTCCACTATATTGTTATTTACCCGAGTAAAAGAATAGAGGTGTCATGTGGTAGGAAGTGTTTAAACTTACAGTGCAGCCATATTTTTAAAAATGTTGCAGAGTCATTAAAGTGATCTTTTTTTCTTCTCTCTCTTTTTTTTTTTTTTTTTTTTTTTTGAGTTGGAGTCTCACTCTGTCGCCCAGACTGGAGTGCAGTGGCAGCTCCCAGCCACCGCAGCCTCGACCTGCTGGGCTCCGGCGATCCTTCCGCCTCAGCCTTCCGAGTAGCTGGAACTACAGGCGCGCGCTACCACGCCCGGCTCATTTTTTGATTTATTGTAGAGATGTGGTCTCGCCAAGTTGCCCAGGCGGGTGTCGAACCCGCGGACTACGGCAATTCACTCACCTCAGCCTCCCAAAGCGCAGGATTACAGGCTGAGCCACCGAGCCCAGCAAAGTGATCATTTATTTAAACACATAAGAGATTAGAAATAGAAAAGTCAGAGGATGGGATTGGAAAAATGTGTTAAAGTGAACACAAGCACCCTAATTCTCCTTCCATCAAAAATTCTGTTTAATGTAAAGTGAATTTCAAAAAATAAAACTGTGACCACACTGGAAAGCAAGGAAAGATGTCAGTAGAAAATAACTTCCGAGGACTTCCTCAGAAGTAGCCGTGAAGTAGGATCGGAATCATACAGAAGCAAAAGTGAAGAAAACAAAAACCCCAAATTCTTTTAGGAGGAGAATGTGGTGGCTTAAGACCAGTTTCAGGGAAGCTCAGTTCGGGCCTAGGGTGGTGGTGGCAGGAGGGAGCCATACGGCGATTAAAAGGTGGAATGCAACTAGACAGTAAGCCAATGATTCATCCAACCTCGACATATGTGGACCGAGCATGGGACAGCGCCAGTATATCTACATATGACTGAGCATAAGCTGGGCTCTTAGGTCACTTAGGACCCCAACAAGAGAGGAGGAGCCATCAAGTCCCAGGCAGGCTTTCCATCCCAATCACCTGATGCTGGCTCTTGTAGTCAAAACCAATCTCAGCTGAACTCAGTGAGGCAGATTCTCACAGACATGACCTGGTAACCTAGAATCAAAAATTCAGATATCATAAAAGAGAGGTAACAAATTGGCACCCATGAACACAAGAAAGCTATACTTTTACTGCCAACTGAATACTTCAAAAGTTTAGCTAATATCCTTTGGAGATTTGTATGAAGTATGTGAATTTAAACATGTTTTCAAAATAAAAATCTCAGTTGAGTTGAATTGCTGAAAAAGTACAGTAATAAAATCAATTAATTAATGAACTAGAATATCAAATAAAATATTTCCCATAATGTGGCATATTTCCTATAAATTAAACATAAAACAAAATAAAAATCAAGAGATACATAGAATGTATCCAGAAATTATTTCAACAATCCTTCAGAAACAGAATGCTTTGAAAAGCAACATTTATATAGTTAAAGACATAAGAGAGACTTGAGATACAACTTTAAAAAAAATAGAAGCTATAGAAGATTATGAAAATATTTTAAAAGAACCAAATTAAACTTTCAGGAATAAAAAATATTGTAAAATACAAACTCTCAAATGGCTGGATTAAATATCAGATAAATGCTTGTGCCAAAAGAGTTAGCAAACTGAAGGTTACGACCCAAAAAGCACATGCCTAAAAAACTCTAGGAAAACAAAGAAATGGAAGAAATTTTCAAAAAGGTTAAAAAACAAGAAACTCAGGATGAAGGAATTGTAATGAATATCTAATCAGGGTTCCAGAAAGAAATAAATTTAAAAGAAAATGGGGCTACAGCAATATTTAGACTAGGGTAGCTAAGAACGTACCTAGGATTGTTGATATTCACCTCCTAATCCTGGAACTCCAGCGAAATTTAAGCAGGTTTCAAAGAAGAAAAAAACAAAGGAGAAAGAAAATAAGATAGCTCATTCAAATGTTCACACCTAACCACGCATCAGGGAAGCTACAGAGAACCAAGGAAGCCATGTTACACAGGGATATCCACAGAGATATGATGAACCCTCTCCCAAGGAGTGACATCAGATGAGGAGTGACTACACTGTAGTAGCAATGGAAGCCAGAAGACAATGAAATAACACTGTCCATGGATGAGGAGAAAATAACTGTTAACTTTGATCTCTACATCTATCTGAAGCATCTTTCAATTGTGAGGGTGGAAAAGAAGGTCATTTTTTAAAATTTTTAAAATTAAGA
>CAUYQG010247953.1:0-16961 GCA_963574415.1 Tarsius wallacei
TCCATCTACAAATAAAAAAATTAGTGACTTGGGAGACTGAGATAGAAGGAGCGCCTGAGCCCATGAGGCTGTGGTGAGCTGTGATCATGATACTGCACTCAAACCTGGGTGACAGAGTGAGACCTTGACTCAAAAAAAAAAAAGGAAAAGAAATGAGAATAGCATAATGAACTTCATATAGCCATTACTCAGCTTCAACAATTATCAATTCATAGCTATTAAAACAGTTTTTTTCCTCTTTTTACCACTTTTTTTAAAACCACTTTGTTTTTATAAGCTATCAACTCATGGCCATTTTTGTTTCAACCATGACTCCCCTATCCTATCATACTACACACACTGGATTATTTTAAAACAATTTCCAGATATTCTATCACTATCTCTATAATTATTTTAGTAGTTATCTCTAAAAGATAAATAATCTTAAAAATACCATTATTACATCTAAAATTTTACTAAAATCTTATTAGACTTTTTTCTGTCCTTACGTATGTTTTGTTTTTCTAAGTACCTTGGCTTCTTGTTAGCTCTTTATTTTACTTGGCATGCTTTCCCTCTTAACCTATGCCTTTCTGGTGCTGTCAGAATTCTTTATGACCTTCCTGACTTATCTCCATGAAGCTTTCCTCTACTGATACCATTTCCTTCATTTTGAGATTTCCTAATGATTATGTATGCAACATGCAGTTCTTCAGTATTTACTAAGTTTTGTTTCTAAAGATGGAAAATTTTGAATAGTACTCTGCTTTGTAAAAGTCTTTAGAGGTCTCAGTAGTGAATATTCTTGTAGTCATTTGTCTTCTCTTTCAGAGAGAGGAGATGTAATACGGGAGAAAGTGGGTCCCAGACTTGGAAGACTGAACCTTGAATGGTTACTGGCCCTACAAGAAGGGTCAGGAATCAGGAGGATGTTGTTTTAGACATATTGGTCTCTTATGAAGAACCTGATCTAATCATAGAGCTGTGGGAAGCAGTTAGCTAGAAAAGCAGGGGTGACTTTGGAGGGCAGGGGGTGGTATAGGAGCTTTTTGCCCAGGAAAGAAGAAAGCTGGTTTTAGGATAGTCCTATGACTAGGTCTGAAATAAGTGTTAGGATTAACCCAGATTCCGATATTTTTACAGACCATGTGTTGTTACCTGAACCTGAGAAGTATAGTGGACCTCGGGATCAGGAGAATTAATACTAATGAGTTCTGAAGGAAGAGGAGATAGAAATCCATTGTCAAGGAGTGACTGAATATCTCTGGCTAGTATCATAAGTCAAAATGACAATGAAACAAGGAGAAAATAGAAGAAAAGAAGTGTGTTTGCAGGCAGTTATTGAGTAATGCGAATGTATTGAAGCTTATCTGATTTTCTATTTAGTTTGCACTTTGAGGTTTCCTCATACCATCTTAAAGCCAATTTTGTTTTTTACAGACTAAACTGAAGAAAATGTTTGGTGGGTTCTCAGAGACTTTGAGGGAAATCAAGAGCAGCAGGGCTTATTATGCAGAACTGGAATTTGTAGTCAGAAAACCTGAGTTCTGCTTCCCTTGACTGGATGGCAAGGTTTTGTTTTGTTTTGTTTTTGAGTTGGGGTCTCATTCTGTTGCCCAGGCTGGAATGTGGTGATGGGGTTATGGCTCACTGCAGCCTCAACCTCCTGTGCTCAGGTGATCTTTCCACCTCAGCCTCCTCAGTAGCTGGAACTAAAGGTGTATGCCACCATGCTCAGCTAGTTTTTAAAATTTTTTTCCTAGAGAAAGCCTGTTGCCCAGGCTTGTCTCAGACTCCTAGGCTCAAACAATCCTCTAACCTTGACTTCCCAATGAATTACAGGTTTAAGCCACCATGCCTGGCTGTTTTTTTTTTTTTTTTTAATTAATAAAATGGGTACAATAATATTTTTCTGATTTCCATTGGAAAGTTATTAGAGTTGATATAATATGTGCAAAGACACTTTGAAAACTTTAGAATGGCATGTTAGTAGTTGTTAACTAAAGGCCTTAAGAATAAGGTCTATTCACTTGGGCAACAGGAGGTAAAAGTTTCCAGCAGCTGGGATAAGTAGGAAATGATGATAACTTTGAGGGGCTTCCTTGGACCAGCTGAAAACCTTTTCCTTACTGTGCAATCTCTGGGAGAATTGAAATGATTGAGTACCTTCAGATAGGAATGTAGTAGGAGATCAGAAATGATTATCCTTTTTTCTGTTGCAGAAGAACTGGATGGGGCTGGAGGAGAAGAGTATCCCATAGATATTTGGCTATTGCTGGCCTCCTACATCCGTCCTGAGGACATTGTGAATTTTTCCCTGATTTGTAAGAATGCCTGGACTGTCACTTGCACTGCTGCCTTTTGGACCAGGTTGTACCGAAGGTGCGACCACAGAGATGTCACTCTGTTATCTGTGTAGCTGATTTCATTGTTGTTTGTGATTTGAAGCTACTCACTGGATGGTGTCTTCTTTTCACTTTACTTTGTCTATTCCATGTAAAGCTGGGCACGACCCTAGCTTTAGATCCCTTGAGCCCCTCTCTAGTTTAAATTTGATATTAATTACTCAGGTAATTGTCTTTCCTGTGGTTGCCTCCTTACTCCCTCCAGTATCCACTTCAGCACAAACTCTAGTTGTAGATCTCAGAAAGAACTATCTATTCTTGCTTCAGAGACTTACTTAGCTTTAGAATATTAAAAGACTATAGATGCCTATCTGCTTATCTTTCCAACTGGATTAGTTGTTTTCTTAGATTTGCTAGTCATCTTGAAGTATAAAGTTTTTGTACTTACGCTACCCTATGTATAGTTGTAATGGTGAGGAGCAAGTCAATTACATAATTAGTAAAAGAGCTAGCTTTTGATGCTAGGTGTGAAATTGTAGTGAAGATTGTGAGCTGTTGTAATGCTGTGGTGGGAAGGAGTATTGAGTAGCAAGGAATAGAGAACTTGTTGAGACATACTGGTGGCAGAACCTGGTGACAGGAGAACCTGGGACAGTTTCGTTTTGAGCAACAAAAGTATGTTAATACTGTTTTAAATTCAGAGAGCTTTCTCTTTTGTAGAGTGAAAGTCAGGATTTAAATTTTTGAAGTGCATGAAAAAGTGCAGAATTACAAGGCAAAGAAATAAAAGTTGCTAAGAGCTTAAGGAGATGGTGATTTGTATGTGTGTGAGCACTTGGGGATAAACTAGCTACTGGCTGGTAGAAGAGTGCAGTAAAGTTCATACAGAGACCAGGAGTCTTAGGCAACTGACTTGGAGCAGGAGAGACAGGTCACATATTGGTAGTAATGTGTCATGTTTCAGGCACTACACGCTGGACGCTTCTCTGCCTTTGCGCCTGCGACCAGAGTCAATGGAGAAGCTGCGCTGTCTCCGGGCGTGTGTGATCCGATCTCTGTACCATATGTATGAGCCATTTGCTGCTCGAATCTCCAAGAATCCAGCCATTCCAGAAAGCACTCCCAGCACATTAAAGAATTCCAAAGTAAGTGAGAACTAGTGTTGGGGTTTGACTAGTGAATTCTTATATGTGGGTCTGTTACCATGGTTTGTCTCCAGCTTCCTTAATGGGGAGGGCTGTAGGTCCCAGTCTGCTAGGGGAACTAATGTAAACTTCCAGGGCTCAAAGGTTTCACTTCTCCAGGACATTCCTGCTGTACTGGGCTGACTTATCTTTACCTTAAAGCTTCCTTGTGCTTTTTAGCTTGTGCCTTATTCTTTTTATTTTAATTAATCTTCATGCATTTTACATTGAACCATTTTAGATATAGTGGTTTTGATGGTTTGGGCTAAGGAGAGCACAACTCAAATAGTAAATGTATGCTATAATTTTTAAATCATGAGACAAAGGTTTAACACGAACAACTCAATAATTTTCTCTTTATAATGTGACCTTGACATTAGGGATTCCCCTCTATTGTTGACCTCCTTAAAGGACTCTGGTGTAGACTTTATTTCTTTAGCATTTGCTGAGGGCCCCATGCCAGGCTATTGCCAAACTCTGGCATGTTGTCTCAGAGACTATAGAGTACTCTGATTCATAGACCTTGGGGAAGGCTATTGGTCCTCTGAACCATATCCTTCTCTGAAATCCTTCTCGTGTTTTAGGCTTTTTTAATCTCAGGATTTTCCCAGTATTTTATATTCATACATTATATTCAAGTTTCAGACATTCTTCTGATTTGTAAATAGTCTATTGTCTTTGTTCCGTTTTTTCTTTTTCTCCTCCCTGATGAAATTGCTAGTGAAATCAACTTTGCCAAACTAGGCTAGTATAACAGATACAATAATTTAGGCAAGTTGATGTCTTAGCCCTTTTCTTATTCAACTAATACCATCATCTAAATTTCATCTTTGAGTTTGTAGGTAACTTTTATTATTCTGTTAATACCCCAAGTCTCATATTCTATAGCACTTAGCGTTCTCTTATGCTTTGTTTTTATGGTAATGGACATTATATAATAATTCTTCTTCCCTAGTGTAGCTTTAGGGTGATCATATTCTACCTGATTTGTGTGAATTAAAAGGGTACTATTGATTTCAAGATTATCAAGGCTCACCCAAGACATGCAAACTGAGGTGGTCAGGGCCACTGCCTGTGCTCAAGTTAATATCATGTTAGTTGATGGATTTAGGGCAGGAGTAGAATGCTGGGCGAGTAGGATTTCACCCAGCAGCTGCTTCTGCTTGTAACATGAGTGGACAGTGTATCATCTCACATTTACAGTATCCCTCCCCAGAAACATTGATAGTATCAGACTAGACTGTCTTGGGGGTGGGGATCAGCCCAAAGTTAGCCATGCCAGGAGTGAATCAATTGCTGGGAGCAGAGCAGCATTGGGCAAACTCCTCATGCTTACACATCTTAGCGGCTCCAGTGCACAATGCAAGTGCTACTGCCTAAATTCTAAAATACCCGTATCTTCATATTCCTATCATTCTCATTAATTTTTTAAAAGTGAACTGTAGAAAGTCAAAGTAAAATGAAGACTAAGGTCTTAATTCAGATAGTAAGCCCAGGCCACCTGGCTGCTTCTTTTGTGCCTTGTTAGAGATATTCCGAAGAGGGTATGGGACCTGCGGTGGCAGTTGTCCCATGCATGGCCTTGCCACTTGTATACTCACAGTCGCATGGCATTCAGGGAGTTGCCAGCATGCCTAAAGGAAGTTGTCCCATGTTCTTGGACTCCAGCTTTTCGTATTTGATTCCCCCTCTCTCTCTTTTCAGTAGCATAGCTTGTGTGGGACACTGGAGCCGTTGTGATGGCAGCAGAAGTGTTTTCCCCTAAAGCCAAGCCCATTATTTTTGATGGAACAGCAGGACGTACAGGGCATGTCTGAAGGGCAGGACAGCTGGCACGGCGGACGACCCACCCCCTACCCCCTGGGAGGTACTTCACTTCTTGTGCTTAACCCTAGCTGTAGCCTGACTTTCACTGAGGGGCTTACTCTAGACTGAATTCAGCCTAGCTGTGTGGTTTCTATACCGGCTGTCTGCTCCCAGAAGGTCCTGAGCAGTTTCCTCCTGTCATGGGGCCAGCTCTCCCTGCCTACTTTATGGCCTTGTTATCATCTTGACTGGTGGCTGCTGGCTGCCCTTATGTTTTAATGTAGAGGAGTGGCCTGCTGAATCACAAAGAATGCTCCAGCCTCTAGATACCATGTTTCTGTCTTTAAAGTTGAGAACAATAAGGGTTGATGTCAGTAACCTCTGAGGTTGACTTATATTGGTCCCTCTTTACCAAACAGCCCTGGGACTGTCTGTTTTCATGTTGCACCAGCGCCAAGTTGGGGGTCTATCTGTGCCAAAGTAAAATCTCAGCATTGGGACTGTGGCTGGCTTTAGAGCTGTCAGAGAGAGGTTTTTGCTGCTTATTTTTTGTTACCTTATGGTGTATTTTGATTTTTTTTCTTTCTCTTTTTTGTTGGTTTATTTTGTTTTTACTTTCTTACAGTGCTTACTTTTCTGGTGCAGAAAGATTGTTGGGAACAGACAGGAACCAATGTGGGAATTCAACTTCAAGTTCAAAAAACAGGTATGTGGTCTTCTCTTTGCTTTTCCTGTAATATCTTGTTCTAATAAATTTCACTAGATGCTTTTCTTAGTCTGTTTGTGCTGCTAAAACAAATATCACAGACTAGGTAATTTATGAAGAACAGTTTTGGAGGCTGGAAAGTCCAAGATCAAGGTGCCACCAGGTTCAGTGTCTGGTGCGGGCCTGGTCTCTCTGCTCCTAAGATGGGCATATTGTTGCATCTTCCAGAGGGCAGGAACACTTTGTCTTACATGGTAGAAGGCAGAGGCCAAAAGAGGCCAAACCCAGTGTGAAGATTCTTTTATAAGGGCCTTAATCCCATTCAAGAGGGAGGAGCCTATGACCTAATCACCTCCTAAAGGTCCCACCTCTTAATATTGTTGCATTGGATATTAAGTTTCAGCATTTAAAACATGACTCTAGGCTTGAGATTGCCTTATTAAGATTAAATAATGTATATCAAAACTAATATAGATTGAGCATCCCAAATCCGAAAGTCCAAAATCCAAAATGCTCCAAAACCTGAAACTATGAGCACTGACAGGATGCTCAAAGAAAATGCTCATTGGAGTATTTTGGATTTTGGATTTTTGGATTTTCAAGTTTTGGATGTTTAAGTGGCATAATGTAAATAAAAATCTGAAACACTTGTGGTCCTAAGCATTTCGGATAAGGAATACTCAACCTGTAATGCCATGAAAAGAAAAGGAAGGAGGAATGATTCTGTATTGAAAGACACAAATATAACAACCTAATTCAAAGAGTAAACCTGGATTAGATCTGTGGATCAGGGAATAAAGAGCTATAAGAGACATTTTGGGGGCAATTAAAGAAATTTGAATCAGCTGTGGATAATATAAAATTACTGTTAATTTTCATATGTGTGATAATGTGTGGTTATGTTTAAGTGTCTATTTATGCTGAATTATTTAAGAGTGAAGTGTAAATATTACTTCCATATGGTTTTGCACCACTCTCTTTCCCAAAGTGTGTGATTTCTATATATGTATAAATATAGAATGGGGGGGAAGTACATATGGCAAACTGTCAATGATAGAATGTATACAGAAGTTTATTGCACTTATTATTGACTTTTCTGTATATTTGAAGACTTCTAACAAGTGGGAGAAAGGGAAAAAAAGTAACAATGTACTAAAGTTATCTGCTTAAATTATTTTTTGTTGTTCAAAGCCAGTATATTTATAAATATACTTTATATGGTTTTATGTTAGAGGTGATTTGGGAGAGCCATGAGGAGAGGAGAGGGATTGCCAAAAGGCTATTATGAAAAGAGTACATACTAGTCCCCTCTGTCTCTGCCTTGTGCTCAGACTGTACCTGAGAGCTTGGCCACAGGGAGGATCTGCTTTGCCTATCTGTAATTCTTATCTTCAGCAGCCTCATTTTTGTTTTAAACCCGTCTCCTCTACTTAGTTAGCTCATTGATGAGACATTACAGATAAAGGTAGTTATTCCTCACTTGGTGGTTGGTGGGTTACAGATAAGTTTGTAAATCACATTTTCCTATTGATTTATTTCAAAAACATGGTTTTGGGGAATAATTTTGGTTCTGGTATTTTGCATTTAATAAGATCCCCATAGTCTGTGATATCCGTTAGCCATTGGTAGAAAGTCCATTAGACTTTTCTGAGACGGGGCGGAAGGGATAGTCTTAATAGTGGTGAGATGTTACTAGAAGCAGAGACCAGGATATTGCAGGAAAGTGAATACTGACATTTTCTTTAGTTCCAAGACTTGTTGTGACTTCTTTGTTTTATGGTGCATGGAATTAGGTGGCCATTTCTGCTTCTGTCTCTTGTGTAGCAGATGTTCGTTGGAGTTTGACAAGTTATTAGGAATATGCAGTCTTTCAAATATTGGAGAGCCTCTGATAGAGGCTGTAAGTTTCTGTTTCTTGTCAAATGGCAAGGAATACCATCTAAATGAAGTATAAAGCTATTACTGTATTTGCTCATCCAAATGTATTTCCCCTTCTTTCAAAGGGCAGGTTTTCTTTGATCTCTGTATAGAAACTGAAATATATATGTATATATGTGAGTGTGTGTGTATCTATATATATATAGAGAGAGAGAGAGAGAGGGAGGGAGGGGATAACAGAAAGGTGTATCTCACTAACTTTAGTCGAGTCATAGGATTTTAATTGGTGGAGTCTTAGAGCTATATACATTTCTTCTAAGCTATTAGATTTATTCTCAGTTCTTGTCAGTCCCCTAGGTTAAAGAGCAAGTGTATGGGAGGATTACAGCCTCCTGTTCAGTATGAAGATGTTCATACCAATCCAGACCAGGACTGCTGCCTACTGCAGGTCACCACCCTCAATTTCATCTTTATTCCAATTGTCATGGGAATGATATTTACCCTGGTAAGTGGGGACTCAGACTGTCATCCTCAGCTCTTTCATAGATTCTCATGATATCTAAGGTTTAAAAGAGATTTGTAAATTTAACCATTAAGGAAGAAATGTTTGAAGAATAATTTAAAAAGTTTGAAATCAGATTTAATATGTTAGGAATAGACAGATTTGTGGAGATGGTAATTATATCAGAATAATTTTACTTCTTTTTCCTTCTCTGTAGGAAAATAATGTTTTTGTATCTTGTGTAATGATCATTAATAATTGGGAAAAATTATCCTATTAGGAATAATGATGAGTCACATACATGAGCACCGTGTGTCAGGGCCTTGAGGTCCACATGGGGTCATAAATGGGATGTTAATATATGGGGTGACCAGCTCAGCTCTGTCCTTGGTGTGATCCTATCACTGTTCAAGGCTTAGCTAAGAATTAGATTAGTAAACAACATTTTTTTCAGGTTTAAGAAAATTTTAATTGGATTGGCAACTAGAGACTTTGTATAATTTGTATTCTCGATGTCTTAGGCTTATATTCATATACATGGGATTCCCCTTCCACAATGAAAATAGCTTTTTTTAGTGGTAAAACAGATAATGCATGCTTCATGTAAATAATTTAAGTAACACATAAATACATTGAGAAAGTGAAGGTGACTTAGACTTCCACTATCGTATAATTGCAATTAATCTTTTCGGAACAAGTCCTTTAATGTGTCTGTTAATATGTATACATGTACTCTCTTAGATAATTTTGTATAATTGAGGTTATATCATACATGCAGTTTTTATTGGAGGCACCTCTCCCTCCAGGTTAAGCCACATTAATGACCTAGTTATATACTCATGCTCCACGTATTCCATACTCATACAATTCTATAGACCCATTTGCACACACATTTGGAGATTTTATTTTTACAAAACATGGGATCAGATTTATGTTATGTGCATCTTTCTCGACTTGCTAAACAGTATCTTATCAAAATCCCTTTAAGTATCTTATAGCTTCAACCCAATTTTTAAAAATTAGCGGTGATGGTAGTCTTTGTGCATGTATACTGATTTATTCATCCATTTGTGAGACTTTCTTTAGCATAATTTAAATATATGAAGCTAAGAAGACCTTACAAAATTGTTCTTAACTTTTTATATCTTTACGAAGATTAATCTTGTGGGCTAACCACTGTAAATTATGTTGACTATTTCAGAGTGAGCTGTTGGAAACTAAGGGTAAGTTGGGTATTGAATTTGCTTTTCTCTTTTAGTTTACTATCAATGTGAGCACGGACATGCGGCATCATCGAGTGAGACTGGTGTTCCAGGATTCTCCTGTCCATGGTGGTCGGAAACTGCGCAGTGAACAGGGTGTGCAAGTCATCCTGGATCCAGTGCACAGTGTTCGACTCTTTGATTGGTGGCATCCTCAGTATCCATTCTCCCTGAGAGCATAGTTTCTGCTTCCCATCCCTTGGGGCAGCCTGGAGTCTAGTTCATTAGTAATCAGATTCCAGTTTGGAAGGGTTGACTGGATTGTATATCTGGTTAGTAATGCACATGCTCTTCAGGTTCCTGGGGCTCCTGTTAGGGGAGGGAGAAGTTTTGAATTAAGAAGAAAAACATCTATGATTTATAAACATATTTTAATGTAAAAATTTGCATTTGAAAGGATTGACCCTGTTTTCTGTGTTAAAACCCCATTTGGTGCTATTGAGTTGTTTGTTCTTTTTTCTTTTATCCCAGCAAAAATGGTTGATCTTGCTCTAGAGGAAAATTAAAACTCCTAAATCTCCAAACAAGGAAGTTTCAGCATTCCCTTAAAGATCAGAGGAAACTTAGAGGCCTAAAATCATTGCTACTGTTGCTTCCAATTTAGCTGACCCTCAAATTCAATTGAATATTTTCTCTTCTCCCGTTACCCTTCTCCAGAAATAAAGCAGGTGACAGGGTTTTAAGAATCTTATCAGATTGACTTGTGTATCTTTTTTAAAAAATAATTTTTGGATATTTATTGTATACATATTATTTTGCCAGTTTGGGATCTTAGGTATTTTTTTGCATGAGGCTCATAGTGGTAATGATGACTCTGTGCCCATGGTACTGTTCTAGGAACTTTATGTAGTACCTCTACTTCTCAAAATCTTGCAAGGTAGGTGATACTACTCCCATTTTATGGTTGAGAAAACAGAATCAGTGACTGTACCCATAACACTAGTAAATGCAGAGCCAGGATTCTGACCCAGGTTTTTTTGTGACACTACAATTTAAAAAGATCAGTCTCATTTTTCTTGTGGTGGATGGTGGTAAAAGGGAATAGGCAGAGTATACATAGATACAAAAGTGAGAGTGAGTAAAAAACTGATTGTGGTATACCTTATCCTAATCAGCCTAAAAAGTGTATAAGATTGATTAAAGAATCTATTAAATCTGTGTTTCTAAATACAATGTAAAACAAACCAAGAAAATTATTTCAGAAAGGATAGTGGCACTTTCATTGAATTGTTATAAAGGCATTTATTAGAAAGGTCATTAAAACAAATGCATTGCATGTTGAAACCAGCCTCTTGAACCATAAGCACTTAGTGACTTAGCCCTGTAATCTACTGCTTCTGCTGTCCTCCTGTGTATCTACAGAAGCCTGGCCTTTTGTCCATGCAGAAATGCTAATGTCCTCCTGTTGGTCAAATGATTTGCTGTTCTCTGAGATGAGGATCATGGGTGTTTTTTGTTTTGCTAAGAAGACAGCCTTGCTGCTTGTCTCTCCTTCCACCCCCAGCCCCTCCATTAACCAATGAGCTGGATATTGCCAGAAGGTGGGCATTAAGACAGTATTCTTCAAAGATGAAAATCTTGTGAGGGAATTTTTTTGAGCCAATCTGCTAAATTAGTGTGGTGTTTTTCCTTACCATCTTCCCCACCCCCTGCTATTTAAAGAATATTCCTAGGAGCCATCTGCTTAATAATGCTGCTAACAGCTAACCTTACCCTACCTTGAGGGTGGTATTAAAGCTGTTCACACACAGGGTGAGCCTGGGCCAGTGAAAATCAGAATTTTGGTATTTAAGTTGATAACAAACAAAAACCCTGAGGACAATAAGCACCTTGCAAACCTCTACAATTAAAAGTTGTCTCTTTGAGGCAGGAGGAGAGAAGCACGGAGTCGCTAACTCAAGATGCCATGGAGCAGGAGAGAGTTGTCCTGGTGCATTGTGTGTACCCCACTTAGGAGTTACCTTTAAAAAGGGGGTGAAATAAATTTGGCTTAATAATTGTGTTCTGACTCAACTCTTGAGTTTTTGTGTCAAATTCCATGATATGATGACAGATACACTAATAGAGTATCTGCTGTTTGTCAGCATGATATTGACAAACACTTGGTAAAGTGTGTTATCATGGCTTCAGCTTTCCTCCACATTGGCTGAGTTGCCTTTTCTAGCATGGTGCATATTTTATTAGTGAAAGGATGTGAAGTATCTCAGAAATTTCTTTTACGTGAGAACACCAGACCACCTGGCAAAGAGTTAGATCTCTGGACTACAGGGAAAAAACTGCTTTATAATTTTCACTTCCTTAAATATATACCATGATTTTGTTATGATGGTCAAACAAAATGCAGTTGGCCCTTGAACAGTGCAAGGGTTAGGGTCAAGACCCTTATCCAGTCAAAAGTCTGCATATAACTTTTGACTCCCCTGAAACTTAATAGCCTGCTGTAGACTGGAAGCCTTACTGGTAACATAAACAGTCAATTGGCATGTATTTTGAATATGTAGTACATACTACGTTCTTACAGTAAAGTAAGCTAGAGAAAAGAGAATGTTATTTAAAAAATCATAAGGAAGAGAAAATACATTTACTGTTCATTAAGTGGAAGTGGGTGTTAATAAAGTTCTTTCTTTGTTCTCAACGTCTTCACGTTGAGAAGGCCAAAGAGGAGGGGGAGGTCTTGCTGTCTCTGGTAGTGGAGGAGAAAGAAAATCCACATTAAGTGGACCCTTGCAGTTCAAACCTGTGTTGTCCAAGGGTCAGCTGTAATACCAATTTTAGCCTCACTTCTCACCCCTCAAGTCAGAATTACTCTGTTCAAAAACGCAAGGAAACTACACCAAATGGTGAATACATTGGGGAATAACGAAAGAAGGTTATATATGTCAGTGATCTCAACTGTAGCATTTGCTGATATAGACTATGCAGTGTATATATCTATAAATACATATATGAACACATTGCATGTATATAAAAATTGTTCACACTTTTAGCAGTGCTTACTGGGTATTGGTAAAGGATTGAGTAGGCACTGTGATGAGACTTCACAAACCAGATGGGAAAGATGCATTAATAGCCACAGGGGACAGGGTAAGTGAGCAATTGAGGCAAAAGGAGAGGTTTAAAAACGTTAAAATTTGTCAGTCAGGAATTTTGGCATTTGAGACTGTGTTCATACTATGTATATATAATAGACAAACACTTCATTTTGTAGTAACAGTGTTAGAACAGCCAGGTGCCTGAAGGCAAGCGGTACAATTCACTGTAGTACAAACTGCAGAACTGGATCTGGGTTTCATTTCGTCACTTAAAAAAAAATGGGTGCGACCAAAGAAAAGCAACGAATGGGCAAGACAGGTGTGAAAGGTGACAAACCGTTGGCAACAATGACAAAGCCTGACCGAGGTCACTTTAGGGAACAGGTTGTTAGACTGGGAACAGGGGTGAGTTCAAACGGAGGGGCGGGATGTGCGCAGCACTCACGGGCCTGGAACCTTACTCCCGCCGGCCGAGACCCTGGCTCCCCGCCACCCTCTCCTCGGACTCGCGGGGCTGAGCCAAGATGGCGCCCTGTCACGTGCCAGGGCCGGGGCGCGATCGGGGGCGGGGGGCGTGGCCTTGGGAGAGGCGGCTGGGCCCCGCCCTTGGAGGCGTGGCCTGGGGCTATCCGCGGAGCAAGGGGGCGGGGCCTCGCGGCTGGTGGCTTGGGCGGCGGAGGCTGCAGCTACCTCGGAGCCGGCTCCGCTCTCTAGGACGTGTTGGGCTGTCCCGGTCGGGGGCGGCTCCCTGCTGCCCCCGAGCCCAGCTGTCTGGCCTTCGGCATTTGCAGGCAGGTGAGCGCCCAGAGCCTGGGCCGGGGGGAAGGATGACTCTTTTCCCTACCTCCTGCTTCCCTCAACAGTTTGGGGAGGGGTCTTGTCTAGCACACCGGGGAAAACAGCCCTTTTCCACTCAGGATGTGTTGTCTCCGGCAGGCGTCGATGCTGCTCGCCCCGCCGCCCCTCGCCGGCCTTTGCGGTGCCCTGTGCCCTTGGGGTGAGGATGGGGGGCGATGCCCGATTTGCGGGGAGGGCGTGGAGTTCGCCCTCAGCTCCGTCGACTTCGGGGGAGGGGGCGAGTCTTCGGTGGGAGCTAGGTGGACTGCGCCCCCATTTCCCCTCCAGGAGAGTAAGAGAAAAAGCGTCTCTAGGCTCCTGAGCCAGCTCCGCTCCTTTGGGCACGCGCTTCCTGGGGTCCTCATCCTCCCTGAGTTCCTCATACCACCCTTGGTACTATCGCTAGCTCTCCATTCCTCGAACTGCCAGCCTCGGTCTGTGCCAGAGATGCCCCCATCTCCGCAGTGCTAGGGCGGTGGGGTGGAAGGAGCAGCCAACCCGAGGCCTGGTGGGGGTGGGGATGGGGGTGGGCGCAACAGGAAAAGAGGGCTGGAATAGAGATTCCTGAACTGGGAGGGTGGGAATGGGGAGCTGACTTGCGTCCACGCAGTAGGGATATTTTCCAGTACAGATCTTGAGGTCTTGATGGTGGGTGGGAAGAGAGAGGTCGAGTTGGAGGACTTGGAGATACGGTTGGGTGGTTTTCTTTGAAAAGGAGGAGGGATTTAGGACAAGGTGCCACTAGGAGCTGATGTCACCTTTGAGGAGAGGTGTGCCAGTAGTATCCATTAGAGGGTAGGAGAGTTGGGGCTGTTGTGCTCTTCTGTGTGGAGAGCAAGTGGTTAAGGAGGCCCTACTTAGCTGGGAGATCCTCTCCTGGTGTAAGTTGAAGGGGCCCCTCCAGGAGCCAGGTTTCAGGGACTTCCCATGGTCCTTAACAGAGTTGTTGGAGCAGGCACCTGTACTTTGTTCAGCCTCCAGCAAATATTTGTTGGCCACCTACTGTATGCCAGATACTATGTTAGGTGCTAGGTGTTCTGAAGTCAGTTTAGAGCCATAGAGCAGCTGAAAGGTACATATAGTAGGTGCATAGAGTAGGTATTCTGTTAACACCCCCATGCTGCACACACAATTTTGTTACATTGCTATTGGATTAGAAAAAGAAAGACAGGTGTCCACATGCTTTCAAACAGTTGTCTGAATTCCAACCCATTCACCCCCTACAACTGTTAACTGGCCAGGTAGTCCCAGGGAAGCTGCCTTAGCAAAAGAGATAGTTAAATGATTTCCCTTGGTTATTTTCTCAGATTTTGTCCTGAGGTCTGAGGATGCTTCCTGGGATAAATTATCTCAAAGTAATGAGATGATGAATAGCACAGTGGTTATTGGGGGGCCAAGAGTGCACTAGACACTCTGCTCAGTGGGAGGCACCATCACTGGAAGAATGAAGAGTATGGGGGAGGAGTGCGTGGAAGGGAATTCTCAACCAGTGGTGTCGGGGTATGTGCTGCTGAGCATGTCATGATGTCAGAACCGAGCAGTGTATGAGATCTGGCAGTTGGGTTGTAAAGGAGAGATTGGAGGGGCAGGGTAAGGCAGCCAGCCAGGCTCCTGGGTCCTTTCTCTGAGTTGATTGCTGAAATCTTAGAGTCAGAAAGCATTGTCAGGAATGGCTTGTGGGTCCTTACTGATCCTCGAGGATAACAGGCCTAGAGCCAGGCCATGAGGGTAAGTAGTCAAGCTGCGGTGGTGATAAGGCAAGCTCAGCAGGGCCAGGGAGCTGGATGCCAAGGGGGCTTTACGGGATGGGGGAGCTAGCTGAGGCCTTTTAATGCCAGAGGTACTCTTGCCTGGGTTTTAGGCCCTAATGGGTTGGTATGTGGGTTGCTGTGGAAACTAGGTGGTGACTGAATGGTATGGAGTTCTGTGTGTATTTGCCTGTGTGTGTGTGCAAGCGCTGGAGAGGAGTGGTAAGGAGCAGGGAGGATTGAGGGAGTGAAAGCGGCCTCAGAGTCTGGGTCCCAGGTAGGGAATTGAGAGAAATGAAGGGGAGGGATAGGGTCATAGGGAGGGACAAGTGTGTATTGCAGCCACATGAAGTCACCATCTGTCCCCCCTCTGGCCTGCTAGCTCACTGACCTATAATTAGCTCCGGAGGGCATACGGTGCTGGCTCACAGCAGCGTGGCACTTCGGGTGGCCGGCAGAGTAAAGACAACTCAGAGCTCAGAGGGGCTGTGGTCTTTGGTGTACTCTAAAAGGGGCTGCTTCTAGGGGACCCTCAGCACTAGGAGGGGCCTGGGGAAACTGAGACTGTCATGGGGTCAGGGCTGATGGGAAATAGCAGTGGAGGAAGGAGCTCTAAGGAAGTATGGTATGTGATTTCAGGGCCAGGCAGAGCCTGAGGACTCCCGTCCTGTCTCCTGGCTGTTGACTCAGTGCACAGGAAGCAGGACTGCTGCCCAGTGCATTGCTCTGCCTTCGGAGAGGCTTGGGTGCTGCAGCCTGGGGGCCTCCCTCAGGTGTCCTTTGTTCCCCCATGTGACTTGAGCTCTAGCTTGCAGCAGCTGCCTGCCTTTCAGTTGGGAGGAGAGAGGCCTTGGCTGGGCTGCTTCATTCTGAGAGAGTTGGAAGAGAAACTGCCACCAGTTAATTCAATTGGTCATACTCCAAGTGGTGCCCAGCACTGACCCCCCAGGCTGTATCAGAGATGGAACATTTGGTCACATGCTACCCTATTACTCTCCAGTGATTACGTGTGTATCTGTGTTCTCTCAAGGAGCTGTGAACTTCCTGATAGTTGAGATCGTATGTTACATGTCTTTTGTTTTTGTAACAGTATTGGATTCATGGAAATCACTCAGTAAATGATCGTTGGATTGAATTGAAGAGGTCTGTCTTCTGGTCCCCTGGGTTCCATGAAGCAGGGCCTCCTCACAACTAGAAATATTTAACCTGGAGCAGAGAAGCCTCTGGGGACCCAGTACAGTGGTGTTACATCTCAATGGGGAAATTCTGTAGGCAGTGGATGAAGGGAACATCCCTAAATCTCTCTTAAAGCATGATATATGAATTTAGGTTTATAACCCTGAACAATAGTTTGAATGTATAGATATAGTGTGTGTGTATACATTAATTATATGAGCTCGGTGGCTCAGGCTGTAATCCCGCGCTTTGGGAGGCTGAGGTGAGTGGATTGCCTGAGCCTGCGGGTTCGAAACCCGCCTGGGCAACTTGGCGAGTCCTCATCTCTACAATAAATCAAGAAACTAGCCGGGCGTGGTAGTGCACGCCTGTGGTTCCAGCTACTTGGAAGGCTGAGGCGGAAGGATCACCGGAGCCCAGCAGATCGAGGCTGCGGTGGCCGGGAGCAGCCACTGCACTCCAGTCTGGGCGACAGACTGAGACTCCAACTAAAAAAAAAAAAAGAT
>CAUYQG010247954.1:0-12584 GCA_963574415.1 Tarsius wallacei
CTGTAGTTCCAGCTACTTGGAAGGCTGAAGCGGAAGGATCGCCGGAGCCCAGCAGGTCGAGGCTGCGGTGGCCGGGAGCAGCCACTGCACTCCAGTCTGGGTGACAGAGTGAGACTCCAACTCAAAAAAAAAAAAAAAAAAGAAAGAAATTATGCTTCCCTGTGACTGATTTTTCTCTTCTCTAAAATGGGAAAATCCACTCTCGGCCTACGTTGTTCATGGAGTGGGTGAAAGCCTTAAATAAGATAATACACATGAAAATACTGTGACAGACATCAAGTTCAACTGCTGGGTTCTTTTTCTATTTTAGAGCAATCCAGACCTGAAGCAAAGGAGGGGCCCTTTAAGTCCTGTAACCCTACAGGTGTGATTTTTATTTTTATTTTTTGAGTTGAAGTCTCACTGTTATCACCCAGACTGGAGTGCAGTGGCACGCTCACAGCTACCGCAGCCTTGACCTGCTGGGCTTAGGCGATCCTTCCTCCTCAACCTTCCAAGTAGCTGGAACTACAGGCGTGTGCCACTACCCCCAGCTAGTTTTTGTGATTTATTGTAGAGGCAAGGTCTCACCAAGTTACCCAGGCTGGTCCTGAACCCCTGGACTTAGGCAATCCTCTCGCCTTGGCCTCCCAAAGTACTGGGATTACAGGCTTGAGCCACCGCACCCAGCCACGAGTGTAATTTTTATGGTTAATGTGTAGAACTTAGACATACTTAAAGGAGTGAGCATAAAACCGAGGGCATGGTGGGGGACGCCGAACAGAGTTATTCAGTAGCAAGGGAAAGAATACGAAAAAGGAAACACATGTAGGTAGCTGTGAAAGACCCACTGCATGGGGTCTGCAAGCTATAGTGCATATTCCAGAAGCTCTCAAGAAAAGCTTGGTTTCCACAAACTACAGGGCCATTAGAGGACTGCTTAAGTACGGTCCCTACTTCTCACAGATGTTGATTCTTTTTCATTGGAATTTACCCAACTTCCATCAAACTTGAGTTTCAACTTCTCAATTTACAGCAGCACACTGAAATTGAAAGTGAGAAGGGCCAGTTTAAACCCCACTCGGTGTTCCTTCCAGAACCCCATCCCACCCAGGCCAGTGGTGAGAAATGTTAAATACACCCTTCCTCATTGCAACAGGCTGGCTCGTCAGAGAAATAAAGGTAAAGAAAGGCGTAAAAAATGGCATTTTTATGGAAAGAGAGACGTGTTATGATGAGGAAACTTTGTTTTGATATAAAATTTCTTTTTCTCCTTGTCACACGGTGGTATTAGGCCTTGAAACTGAGTTTCAGCAAAAGTAAACATAGCTGCTAGTGAAATGTATTGAACTTGAGTTTAGCACCCTCGGCCTAAGAGTGGATCGATATTCTTCACCTGTAGACACACATGACCCAGCTGTTGGTCCAAATGCAGATTTTTGAGACGTTTGGAAGAGAAAACCTCATCGTTGGGGCTGAAATATTAAGCCACGTGCATTCAGTTACCTGTGCACAAAATTCTTCTCTTGCTTCTTAGCTAACGAGGCCAACAGGGTTGAAGAGTGGAGAAGTGGAGTGTGTCTGGGATTTCTTTCTTCACATCTATAGGCATCTTCTTGAGCCAAGCTAAATGAAAGTATTGAAAACATAACGCTTTCTTTAGAGAGTTGTTATTTTATGAAGGTATCTTGGTAGTGTTGAATCCTGTATTGCTGATACAGGGTTATAAATGGGGAGAGATAAGTCAGTTCTACTACAACAAAATACCGTAGACTAGGTGACTTGAGCAACAAACATTTATTTCTTGAAGTTCCGGAAGCTTGGAAGTTCAAGGTCAAGGTTCATTGGTGAGGACCCACTTCCTGGTTTACAGACAGCTGTCTTCTCTCTATGTCCTCATATGGCCTTCCCCTTGGTGCATTATATATAGACAGAGATGTCCACCTTCCTCTTCTCATAAGGGGGCTAATCCCATCATGAAGGTACCACTCTCATGACCTAATCTAAACCCAACACCTTTTAGAGGCCCTGCCCTCAAACACCATCACATTGGAGGTTAGGTCTTCAACATATGAAGGCCAGTGGGGGCACACAAACATTTGGCCCGTAACAAGACATAGCCCTCCTAAGAGCATTAGAAAGTGTTAAAAAGATTCTAACCTTAATGACCAATGTAATGCAAAATCACCTTTACTCTAGATTAAGAATGGATGATAATTTAGCCATGGCTTATCTGGTAACAGACGTACTGTTTTCTTGGGCTTTTTAGTTCCATTTGAGAGCTAGGAAGTAACCAGGCAGTTAGGGTTCAATGGTCAGTCTTTCAGGAAGAAAGTAAATGTGGCATCAGAAACTGGTTCTATAGCTTAGGAGGGTAAAGTGATAAATAATTATCTTTTAGCCAAGGCAGCCAGGGTTATGGAACCAATTTTGTGCCATGGATGCTTTTGGTCATCTGGTGAAGTCTGTGGACCCCTTCTCAGAATAATACTTTTTAAAGTAGGAAATAAAATACACACGATTGCAAAGGAAACTAATTATATTAAAGCAGAACTTTATCCCTGGGTCTTTGGGGACCATGGTCCGCAGACCACAGGTTAAGAACTCCGCATACTTGAATCCCAGAAGATATGTTAGAAAGAGTAATAAGGTGGAAACAAACCCAGTATTTTCAGTGTGTTATAATTACTGTCTTACAAGGCAATGAAATACGGAGTTCTGAACTTTTCTAAAAGTAGCATAAGAGCTCATCACAGTTGAGGAGAAAGCTCCAGAGAATGACCACAGAAACCTTAACTTCTTTTACTGATTATCTTTTCTCTTAGGGACTTTCCAGATGTTTTTCAATATTAGATGTTTGTATTTTTCTGTTGAGCAAGCAAACATGTTCACTTTTCTGATTGTAAATAGTTCCAATTCTCCATTTATGGAATCAAAGTACCAATCAACTTACATTCTCTGAAGGTGGGAAATTAAAATAGAGGCCAGGCACAAGTGGCTCACGCCTGTAATACCAGCACTTTGGGAGACCGAGTCAGGAAGATCACTTGAGGTCAGAAGTTCAAGACTAGCCTGGGCAACATAGTGAGACCCCCATCTCTACAAAAAAAAATTTTTTTCTTAATTAACTAGCATGGTGGCATACACTTGTAGTCCTAACTACTCGAGAGACCGAGCAGGAAGACAGTTTGAACCCAGAAGTTCAAGGCTGCAGTGAACTATGATTGCACCACTGCACTCCAGCCTGGGCAAGAGCGAGACCCTAGTTCTAAATTAATTAATCAATTAATTGATTATAAATATAAGGCATGAAAGCTACATATTCATTAGTGAGCCAATCTGGGCATCTGCACAATGGGTGCTGTGCTGATTACTGGAATTACAGGGAGTTGGAGACAAGGTCCCTGCCCACAAGAGGTTAACAATCTGGAAGCAATGGCAGACACATAAAAAGACAATTTCCAAACAGTGCAATTGCTGATTTTTTTCAAAAAACAAAAAAATTGTTTTCTCATATGTTGCAACTTAAATAGAGAGTTGGGATATGTCTTTCTTTTCTGTAGATCTGGGTTATTTTTAAGTAAAAAAAAAAATATATGTCATCCTTTTGTCAAAAGTATAACATTATGCTTCCTATTCAAGAAGCAAAAGTGAGTTTTTCCTGGAGATACTGAGCAGAGCTTCAGAGGCCAAGTAGTCCACCCCCCCTGCCTTTGGGCAAGACATTTACAGACCTCGCAAATGGAGTGAAGTCCGCTGGATATCTTAAATGTTACACACCTCTCTTAGCCCATCTTACCAACTTCAACAATGCTAAAACTATTTCTGATTTCCTTCCCAGCTTCTTTATACCTTTTCTGTCAGTTCTGAAAACGGAAATTAGCCAGACGTTATCATAGCTTTTATACACTTCATCTGTTTGATCAAATAAAATCCTAATGAGTTAGCGAGAGAGTGAATAAGTGGGCTCCCAGGGTGTTGCGAATCTTTTCTATTTTGCACTCTGTAATTTCTGGTCCTTTTAATTTTTCTGTGTATCTTCTGTGCTCCAACCTCATTATGAATTTCTTTAACCCACCTTAAACCCCCAGACCCCTCTTAAGATGAGAAAAACAGGACTAGGTTTCTGCCTCTTTGGAAGGAAAATCAAGCTTAATGAAACTGTGTCCATGCATGCTGCAGATATCATAGCATAGTTATTGGCAGGTGAATGCATTATTAATAATACCACTCCTTAATTGAAGACATTAATTATTTGGTAAATGCCAAAGTGCTGACTTATTGTAACAAACTTGAATTTTGGAGAAAGTGCCAGTAATTCTTCATACCTCAAACTTATATGTGACTTTACTTTGGCCAGAAAAGCCACTGGGGAGAGCCATCCAGAAGGCAGCAGCTGAAATTTTGGGTGGCTTGGAAGTAGCCTAATTCTACACATTTCTAGTTCTAGTTTCTAGAACCTGTTGGTAAATGACATAACTATAACTTTGGTAACTTTCCACCCAAAATGTTGTATCAATGAAAAACACATAACTCATAGATTTCAGATTTGAGAGGGAATGCCAAGGCTCCATAGACCGGTCATTCTCAAAATGGTGTCCTTAGACCAGCAGCATCAGCATTACCTGGGAGACTTCAGAAATGCAGAGTCTTGGGTTTGCCCCAGACGTACTGAGTCAGAAATTCTGGGGGTGGGGCTCAGCACTGTGGATTTCAACAAGCACTCCGAGTTGATTTCGATGCACACCGTATTTTGAAAATCACCGATGATTTAGATCGCACTATTGACGTTTTGGACCAGACAGTTCTTTGGGTGGGTGCTGTCCTGAGCATTGAATTGTATCTACCTTTGCATCTTCAGGACTGAGACCCATGCCTTGCGCATTATAATAATAATGATGGCTTATACATACTGTCTAGGCACCAAGTCATAGAGGGCTAAGTGTTTTGAAGTTCATTTTCTCATACCACCCCCACTGAGGCAGATCCTGTCATTATTCATTTTTGCAGATGGCAAAATTGAGAGTTGTAAAGTTAAGATATGTTGTTCAAGGTCAAAATCTCAAGAAACAATCGATCCTGGCTTGGTACCCAGGGATTTTGACCCCCGAGCTCAGGCTGCTAACCACTGCACTATTGGAAATGCTTCCTTGGTACCTGGTGTGTGCTGTCACGCCTTAGTAAAGACTGAGTGACTGAGTGAATGGTTGACTTGACTATTTGGAGCTAATGGCGAAAGCTTTCAGATGACTCACCTGAAAGTTCATTCATCAACCAATTGTACATTGGTGACAGCAATTATTATCTACTAACTGGCAACATGATGGGGTGGGGATGATTTAGAAACTGCCCAAAACAGTGCTTCTCAGTGAGGTCACCTACAGTAAAGACATGTGAATTTGGCCTGAGCGTCCAAGTGTCTAGTGGCTTAACTCAGAAAGCTGCCTACAAGAGCATGGAAGGAGATTAATAAAAGAAATCGAATAGAGGGTTCTTTCTTCTCTTGCAGCTCCTGGACATTTCAGTACCTAGAAAGGGAGCGGAGTTTTGGAGTGTTGTCAGTGTCTATCAAGATCACCTGGGGAGAGCATTTTAGAAAGGTAGAGGGTTGTAGGAGGTGCAGCTGGACGGCTGACTCAGAATCTCAAAGGTCCCCCAGTGACTTGGCTGTGCATCAAGGGCTGAGAGTCTCTGTATTTCATCATCTCCTCCCAGCCAGTTCATAAAGTCCAAAGAAGGTGGCAGAAAAGCCAGCAGAAGTCGCAAAGTTAGGTTGCTCTCAAAAACCCAAACAGGCGAGGCACAATGGCTCGTGCCTGCAATCTCAGCACTTTGAGAGGCCGAGGCGGGAGGATTGCTTGAAGCCAGGAGTACAGGACCAGCCTGGGCAACATAGTGACCTGGTCTCTACAAAAAATTAAAAATTAGTGGGGCACAGTAGTGTTCACCTGTAATCCCGGCATCTCGGGAGGCTGAGAAAGGAGGATTGCTTGAGACCAAGCGTTGGTGGTAACAGAGCAAGACCTCGTCTCTATAAATTAAAAAAAAAAAAAAAAAACAATACCATATTCCCATTCACTTAGGTTGAACTAAATAAATAGAAATGCAGCCCCAATATCAATGTGACATGATGGTGGTGCCCAAACATGGCTTCAAATGTCAGTTCCTTCTCTTCGACTCCTTCTTACTTGTAAAAGAAACGGTCAGACAAAGGGTTCAACAGCAGACAAACTAGCCGCAGGTGCCTGACCAATCGTAGACTGACCCCTCAGGTAGAACATTCTAAAAAGGGCCACCGTGTCCTCAGAGATCATCCAGCTATAAATTTCTTCACTTAAGAGACGAAGAAGGTGAGACCCATCGGTATGGACCACTTTAAAAGTTTTATGCATTTAGAAGTAATCATTCATGCTTTGGTCAAACAGAGTATTTTTTTTAAACATCCTGTTTAACATAATTTTCCATTGTCCGAGACTATAAATCTTTTTTGCACAAAGAAAATATGATAGTTTTTTTTAATCTTTGTGTGAATTTAAAATGACTGCTACCTGCTGCTTTCTGTATTCTTTCTCCAAACAAATATTTATGTTCGTGTTGAAACCCAAGAGGCAAAGTTCCTGTTTCGACAATACTTGGAAGTGAAAAGTGCCAAGCAAGAAACTAGTGGTTTGCTAGGAACAGCAAAGGACAGGACGAGGGAAGATTCCCTGTCCTCTGATGCAAGCGTATCACTCAAGCTCCCTGGGTCCTGCCGATCTGTAATCAGCACATTATGTGACAGTGTCAGAACAGAGTTCTTTGAACTGAAAATAAACTAAAATCTAGGTGAGTTGCAGGCTCCTTCAGTCCTCAGGAGAGTTCTAGTCACAGCCAGCTGGAATTGGAGAGTGTTCTTGCAGTAAAAACAGAAACATCAAGATCACCTGATCCAGGGAGTTCAAACTGTAAGGGGTAAAAATAATGAAATCAATGCAGTGGTCTCTATCCGGCCTTTCTAATGAAAAATAAGGGATTAATATGGAAGCTATCAGAATACATCACTCGTAGAAAGGCATAAGGTTAAGGATTATTTTATGAAACTTCTGTGTTCAGAGAGAGTGTGTGAGGAGAGGGAGAGAATACAAAATATGTTTCTTATTATAGATTATCTAGTCCAGTACCTCGCTTTACAGATATCAAAAAAAAGGCCAAATGTGGTTAAGTGACTTCCCCCAAGTTTCACTATTATTTAATATAAATTAAGAAAGTTTTTTTTATCAACTATATTCTTTAAAATCCCCATTGTTCCCAAAATCTAAATAATAATAATTCTACAGACAATGACACAAATTTTCCTTAGACAAAACCCCGGAGCATGATTGGAGGACCCATAGCATCTGTTCCCATGGGACGTTGGAATAATGGTCGTATTGAGTGCTAAGAACTTTGTACAGTGTATCAGGGAACTCTTGGTATCAATGAGCTCTGTGTTAAGTACTTTGTATGAACTCCATCATTCACTTCTCCCACAATGAGGCAGGTACCCTAATTATTCTCTTTTACAAATGAGTAAACAGAAGCTCAAAGAGATGGCAATCACTCTGCTCCCAAGTGAAAAGGCTGTAGTGTGAATTCAGAACCTCAGCTTAAAAGCTCGCTGTTCTGTCTCACTTTCTCTTCCATCAAGACTGAGCTGGAAGGTAAAGAAGGAGTCTCTGCCCAAATTCTCATAGATACACATATATTGAGAGTTCAGATAGTATACATTTTATAGGTAGAATAACGCTCATCAAAGGAAGTATAAGAAGCCTCTCATAGAACAAGAAATGGAAAGGCTGATGATACACGGTATTTAAGTGAAGTCTTTGCTGGCAATAAAGTCACCTGTTGGGCTCAGTGTTTCTTAAAGTTGACTTAACCAATAAGTTCTAACTGGAAAAGCAGCAATGTGGTATTTGACCAGTGAGCTTCCCTTTTTCTCGGCAGGTACCCTGTGAAATTGACTGCTTTATATGTCTCTCACAGGATATAAATGCTTGAGGTTATGGTAGCGGGAAAACAAAAAAGAAATAAACAAGATAGAAAGAAGGAAACAAAGAGGAGTGAGAGTCACCAGAGCTGTTCCTTACGAAGGTTTTATAAAGTGTTTATATGCATCTATTCATTCCTGGCTTCTTGACATAGTTTTTTTGAATGTTACATATAATACTATACACATGTATAACCCACAAAGAAAGGGAACACAAATGAATTTATAGGAACTTAAAAATAGTTAACACTAATTTGCTTCCCTAGTTAACCCTAATAGCTTACACCTTTTTTTCCCTCCGAACGTTCTATAATTTAAGCCCATATAAACAATATTTAAATGTAGTATATACCATTAGGCGTGATTAAGCAACATCAGATGTAGAGAATTAGAAATTAGGAAAAGTCAATTTGCCACAGATGCAATTACTGAATGGAAATAAAAATAACTTCAGGCTGTGCACTTTCCGTCGCTCTTAGGAATGCACTCTTTGAAATTATAGGGCAAAGAAAGATGAAGAAAACCTTCAAAGATAATCTAGTTCATCCCACCCGCTCCAGACGGTCCTGACAATCTGCCCAAAGACAGATCGCTACTCAAAGTGTGTTCCCTGGACCAGCAATCTCCGCATCGCCTGGGAACTTATAAGAAAGACAGCATCTCAGACTCCACCACAGAGCTACTGAACCAAAATCTGCATTTTAACAAGATCTTCATGTGCATGTTAAAGTTTGAGAACCATCGGGCTATCCCATCGTAAGGGGAAAGAAACCCAAGGCTGCCCTGGAGAAGTTGAGTTCAAAGTGTAACCACGAACACCCAAATGGGGGGGAAAAAAGTGATTGGTGATCCTTGTGGAATACATAAAATATTCCGGAGGAGGCTGTTTATCTACCCTTACAAGTCAGAACAAAAAAAAATTTTTAATTGTCCTTGGAAAGATGAAGGTTAACAGTCAAATAGAAAAAAATTCTAAAATGCTTTATATCTGACCCAGTTCAAGGATAAAAGCATGAGCCAGCTGTTCCGGGTAGTTTTAGGTGGACCAGAAGATACTGTTTTGTTTCTACTGCATTCATTTTTCAGTGACCTCTTGTTCATGGCAAGTGATTACGGCTTTCCATTTACAGTAGTGATGGCCTGTTTCAGGTTTTTTAAGTGAGTCAGTGTAAAAAACTATAATAAATAATAGAACTCATGGATTGAGGGTAGACTATGAGTGACTAGGCAACCATTTTGTTAGACCGGGTCAGTATCCCCTGAATTTCACATTTCACAGATGAGCTCGACGTTTAAAAAGAAATCGAAGATTGCCATCGCTTTCTGTTTTGCCAAATAAAGATATTTGAAAACAGAACAAACCACCATTTACTATCTGCTGTCACCGCATAAAAGAAAGAAAATTTCTACGCTCCTAAAACAAGGAAAACCATATCAAAATAAAGGAAAGAGGCTGGGCGCAGTGGCTTCTCACACCTATAACCCCAGCACTTTGGGAGGCCGAGATGAGAGGATTGCCTGAGCTCACGAGTTTGAGACCAGTCCGGGCAACTTAGTGAGACTTCATGTCTACAATAAATTAAAAAATTTAGCTGGGCATGGTGGGGCGTGCCTGCCAGCTACTTGGAAGGCTGAGGTGGAAGGATCACCGGAGCCCAGCAGTTCTAGGCTGCCGTGGCCATGAGGCTGCCATTGCACTCCAGCCTGGGTGACAGAGTAAGACTCCAACTCAAAAAAAGAAAAGAAAAGAAAGGCCTTTCTGGGAAAACAGGGCTGACAACCTCACAAAGATACACACAGTCAGGCCAACATTTCTTATCCGAAATCCTTGACAGACATGTTTTAAAATTCGGTCTTGTTTGCTTATAGGGGATAGAAAGGCAGTGTTGCATTTTCCCCTGGTGGCATCTGGGGAACACCCCATTTCAAACACATTAATATTCTTGCAGCAAAGCTACAAATATTCACAAGAAGTTGGATCAATAAAGACTAGGAAATGCTCTCATGAAATCGGGTCAGTTTTTGCCACCAAATGGGTTGTGAAAAAACTCAGAAGTTTTTTGGATTTTTGTGTTGAGAATTTTCTGGAATTTTGAAATAACAAGTAAGGAATTGTACACACACATCTATCACTCACTGCCCTTTCTCTTCTCATTTGGTTGTAGGGCAGGGACCACTCTATCTGATGGCACAATTTCTTTTAATTCTCCAATGATAACCACAGCCCTGTGGTGCTGAAATACATTCGCTAACGCCCCGTTCTACTTGAATCTTATTGAAGAGAATTTCAAATGGACCCTTGTTAGCATGTAAGCTCTATGAGGCAAGGCATCTGTTCACTGATGTGTCCCAAGCACTTAAAAGAGTGCTCGAGTGACGGACACATTGTAGCTGCTCAGAATCTGTAAAACAAAAGAAAAATGTTCAAGTTAACAACCTCCTGCAAATACCTACATATTTTTTGGCAGCTCATGGATATAGAGAGTTGAGTTGTGGTGTGCGTATGGGATGTGTGTGTTTAACTCAGAGCAACCTGTGGCATTCTTTCTATTCCAAAAAGCATGTGTGGATGCAAAAGCTTTCTTTACACTGGCTCCTCAGTGGACAACAGAAGGTAGATACGGGCACCCTAGATGACGACATCATCCACTGAGCCATCTGAACCTCAGAGTCAACACAAGTATTTGGAATTGCTGTTTATTTTTTTTCAGGTGGAATATTTAATTTTCGTTGCTGTTTTGGATCCAGATGATCTAAAAATAGGTGAGAGGTCAACGAACTTTAATAGAGAAAAGGCCACGAGCACAGTCAAATATTTCAGTGGATGAATGTTTGGAATTTGAAAAGGAAACTCCTTAATGACTAAGGCTCTGAAATGATTTACGTGGTCAATGACAAAATATGACTGTGGCTGAGCGAAACGTGAAGATAAGAAGAACCTAGTATAGTCACGGCCGAATCCTTCCAGAAATGAGTTCGTTTGGTTCTCTTCCATTGACTTACATGCTGTGGTTTTGAGAAAAGTATGATTAAATGAGTAACAATTTTTTGCTAGGGAAAGAATGCATCTCAAACAGGGATAAAGCAGGGTCACTATCTTTTAAACAAAGGCAACCTGTGAGCACATCAAAAAATTATTGGTAACCTTTTTCAGAACTAAAACAAATTCCTGTAGGCACACACCAACCATGGAATATAGGGCAATTTTAACTGATCCACAATCCTATCCATCCAAAAATTATAGAGCTCAATTATTAATAAGTAACCATTACCTTCTAAACATAATAACTCAAGACCATTATAATTATAATCGCTAAAACCCTCCTGAATAGCTGGGACTACATGCATGCACCACTACCCCTGGCTGTGTGTGTGTGTGTGTGTGTGTGTGTGTGTGTGTGTGTGTGTGTGTGTAGAGACAGAGTCTTGCCATGTTGCCCAGGCTGGTCTTGAACTCCTGGCCTCAAGCGATCCTCCTGCCTTGGTCTCCCAAAGTGATGGGACTAACCTAGGATTAACCTATTCTTTTCTCTATGTCGTTTATTGTGTGATATTTTCCCTCTACCTTTCCTGTTAGAAAACAAAGTTTCCTGGAGCTTACACACTTTCAGCCTGACTATTAAGTTAGCTTCTTTCTCTTTTTTTTTTTTTTGTAATTTTTTATTTTTAAAAAGTGGGGTACAATTCACGGTTAGCTATATAAATGTTCATAATGCAATTACCCTTGTTGATGAGGCATGCCTCTCCTCCCCTGGCAATTTCTCACTATTGCCATTCCCTTTCTTATAGTATTACAATTATCCTTCAAGGTCCGCTTATGAGAGAACATATGATACTCAGTTCTTTGTTTCTGTGAAAGATCACTCAGTATTACAGACTCTAAGTTCATCCAAACTGCTGCAAAGTTCATAATTTTGTCCTTCTTTATGACTGTATAATATTCCATCATGTATATGTACCATATTGTTTCATGCATTGTTCTCTTTTGATGGGCAACACAGTTGGCTCCATGTTTGTGCTATTGTGAATAATACTGCAATAAACATGCATGTGCAGGTATCTTTTTCATAGAGTGATTTGCACTCCTCTGAGGATATTTCCAGGAGGCGGATTGCAGGGTCATATGAAAGGTCAATTTTTAGATCTCTTAGAAAGCACCAAACTGTTTTCCACAGAGGTTGTACTAGTTTACACTCCCGCCAACAGTGTAGAAGTGTTCCCTTTTCGCCACATCCTCTCCAGTATCTGTTGTCTATTCATATCTTTTGCCCACTTTGTAATGGGGCTGTTGTTTTTTTGTTTTGTTTTTTTTTTCCTTTTGGTATGTTTGAGTTCTTTGTAGATCCTGGATGTTAGGCCTTTGTCAGACATACAGTTGGCAAATATTTTTTTCCAGTCTGTGGGCTGTCTTCCTGCTCTCTTAATGGTTTATTTCGCTTTGCAGAAGCTTGTCAGTTTGATGAGGTCCCACTTGTCTATCTTATCTCTTATGGCGTAAGCACTTAGGGTTTTGATCAGGAATTGGTTGCCAGTTCCAATTTCCAGAAGGGTGTCTCCTGCATTTTCTAAGTTTCTTATAATTTAAGGTTTTACCTTT
>CAUYQG010247955.1:0-17899 GCA_963574415.1 Tarsius wallacei
GCGCGCCTGTAGTTCCAGCTACTTGGAAGGCTGAGGCGGAAGGATCGCCGGAGCCCAGCAGGTCGAGGCTGCGGTGGCCGGGAGCGGCCACTGCACTCCAGTCTGGTGACAGAGTGAGACTCCAACTCAAAAAAAAAAAAATCAATTAAAAACTTTCCCTGTGGAAGTATAAGCATTGGATTTACAAAATAAGTATTTTAGTTTTGTTTTGTTTGAGATATGGTCTTGCTATTTTGCTCAGGCTAATTTTAATGCATGAGCTTGAACAATCCTACTTCAGCCTCCTGAGTAATTGGGACTACATTTGCACACCACTGTGCTCAGTTTACAAGGCATTTATTTTAAATAAGATAATTATAAATATATCACATAAATAACAGAAGCCATGTCTGAAGAGTAAAAGGAAAGTAAGAAAAAAAGTTTCACTAAATAAGACCTATAAATTAAGAAACATATAATAAGCAAAATAAAATATCCACTGGGAGTTAAACAGCAGATCTGGGCTCAGAAGAAGAATCAGTTAACTTGAAGATGAGACAATTGAAATTATTTACTTTGAAGAACACAAAGGAAAAGGAGAGAAAAACTGAATATAGTTGCAGGGATCTATGAGATACCAACAAACATAATGTAGAGATAGGGATTAGACTCCTTGGTGGACAGGCTAAATTTTACTTGCTTCAACAAACATTGGCAGTAAAGCTGTATTAATCAAAGTAAAAATGCTAACTCTTCCAATGACCAACACTGAGATATCAGGGTATTGATGCAATAACAGTTATTTCTTGTTCATGAAAATCCAATGTAGATGTTCCCTGTATGCAGGATCTCTAAAGGAAGTGACTCAGAGATACTGGCACCTTCCATCACAGCTCTACTGTCTTGCTAGAGGTCAACATTGTTTCCAAAAAAAGGAAGAGAGAGAAAAATTGCACATGGGAGGGGTGTGTGTGTGTGTGTGTGTGTGTGTGTGTGTGTGTGAGAGAGAGAGAGAGAGCGAGAGAGAGCGAGAGAGAGAGAGAGAGAAAATCAGGTTACTTGCATAACCTTCAACATAATCCATTAGCTCAGACAAGTTATTTGAACCTATCTGGATGAAAAAGATTAGGAAATGTAGTTTCCTTATGAGACAATAACAAGAAATAGAAATGATGATATAAAACAATCTATTTGCATATGATATAGTTCTATAGTGTAAATGAAAAACAAAACCCCAAGTCCCCAATAGACTGAACCAACCCTCTCTTGGTTAAGGGGACTCCAGGGAAATCTTAAAGACTGATTTTTCATTCATGATGGAAAGGGAGTTTGGGACATGCCTCATTATATCCCCTCCTATTTAGAGTTTAGGAACAACTGACCAGTATTAATGTGAAAATGGAGATTATTAGTCCAACAAAAAGGACTCTGTGGCACTAATAACAATTATAAACAGGGCCTAAAGACACAGCAGATGAAGGTTAAGCCACAGTCCCTGACAGTTAATGCCGACCCATTGTACTGGCTAACAGTCTTCCTCACCTTAACCTAAAATATTCCTTTCTTCTGACTCCAAAGTTGTAGACAAAGCTTTAATCCTTTGACCAACTGCAAAATAAAGATTCTCTGAATCCACCTATAACCTGTATGCTCCTGCTTCAAGATATCCTACTTTATGGTCCAAGCAAATGTACATCTTTCATGTATTGATTTATGACTTTTCCTGTAACTCCTTCTTCCCCAAAATGTATAAAACCAATTGTACTTGATTTTGTCAGATACATTTTCTCAAGATATATTGAGAATGTATTTCCCTGGTTCTTGGCCATTCATGTTGGCTCAGCATAAACCTGTTTAAAATATCTTACAGTGTCTGTTTTTTCTGTTAACAATAGAAAAACCTAAACTATCCACAAAAGCAAACTAAAAACAAAAAAAAAAAATAAAACTGCTAGAGTTAATAAATTTGGTCAACAAGGTTGCAAGATACAAGAGCAACATATAAACATCAGTTGTATTTTTACAAACTAGCAATGAGTAATCTGAAAATGGAATTAAGAAAAGTTTCACTTATAATAACATCACAACATATAAAATGCATAGAAATAAGTTTAACCAATGACAGGTAAAGCTTTGGCATTGAAAGCTCAAAAACATTCTTGAAATAAACAAATGAGATATTGAATAAATGCAAGGACACCACTTGCTCGTGGATTGGAAGAAATTGGTCTACAGATTTAATGCTCTTTTCAAAAGCTCAACTTGAATTTTTGCAGAAATAGGCAAGCTAATCCTAAAATTTATACAAAAATAAATTCAAGGGACCTAGAGTACTTAAAACAATATTGGAAAAGAAGAACACATTTCAAAGACTTCAAAATTTTCTACAAAGCTATGGTAATTAAAACGATGTAGTATTGGCACAAGGATAGACATATAGAGCAATGAAATACCAGTGAGAGTCCAAAAATCAACCTATACATCTACAATCAGTTTCTTTTTGACAGGAATGCTAAAACCACTCACTGGGGAAAGAATAGTCCTTAATAAATGGTTCTGGGACAATTGGATATCCATATGCAAAAGAATAAATGCAGATCTCTATTTCCCATCATATACACAATTAACTCAAAATAGATCAATGAACTAGATATATGAGTTAATACCATAAAACAGTTAAAAAATATAAGATTTTATACTTTTGGCCTTAGACATGTCAAAAACTCAAGCAAAAATAAAAATATACATAAGTTGGAACAATGGTACTTCTTCCTTCTTGTAATCTGATATTCTATAGTGTTATTTTCACCCATGACTAGAAATTTTGACACCTATGGTTTCCTCTTTTAATTTTGTCACATGCACTGCTCTAATATGGAGGCTAGAATGACCTTCCAAGCTGAAAAAGTGAGATCACCTTACAAAGTCATGTGGGTAACGCTGTCATTCCAGTGAACTTGGGGAGGTAGATCATTGAAAGAAGAGGATTCTTCTTTTTTTTCTTTATTTTAAAGATGTGGGGTAAAATTCAGGGTTAAGCATACAATTGTTCATTATGCAGGTACCCTTGTTGATGAGGTGTGCCCCTCCCTCCCCTGGCAGTTCCCTCAACTGCCAATCCCCCAGCCCCACCCCCGCCACTCCGGCAGAGGATTATTCTTCAGTTGTAGTATCTAACAGATCTTGTCTTGCTTGGTTTTGGGCTTGCTTGGGATATGTCACTTTTTTCTTTCTTCTGGTTTCTACCTTCTGGAATGGCTTTCTATTCTATGCTTGTCCAATCACTGTAATATGGAAGCACATAACTCTTCTAGTTTTAAAAGTTCACGGAAAAAAGGAATTTGCCTCAGAATGAATTATACTTTGAGTGTCACTAATATCCAATTTAGATTATATTTAGATGTGACTTGGATGTTAAAATTTAGACTTAGTGTTGGAATAAGTTAAGACTTTTGAGACTGTTGTGATGGAGTATGTATATTTTGCATGAGAAAAAGGCATAACTTGGTGAGAGGCGACAGATTGTTATGGACTAAATGTTCGTGTGCCCCTCCCAAATTCATACTTCCAATGTGACTGTGTTTAAAGATAGAGTCTATACAGAGATAATTAAGGTTAAATTAAGTCATAAGGGTGGAGCTTCAATTCAATAAAATTATTGTCCTTATAAAAGGAAAAGAGACAAGATGTCTGGATATCTCCACAGGCAGCCATGAAGAAAAGGTCATGTGAGGACATAGCAAGAATGTGGCCATCCACAAACCAGGAAGGGAGCTAAATGGGAAGGGAGGTTATCCCAGAAACCAAATCGACCTGTACCTTGATCCTGGGCTTCTAGTCTACAGGTTGTCATAAGTTTTGTTTGTTTAAGGCACCAGTCTATGGTCATTCATTATGGCAGCTCTAGCTGACAAATGCATTGGTGTGTCACTCATACTTGGAATTGAGATGCAGAAAGTATAAAAAGAACTGGAAATAGATTCACTGTTACTTAGACTGAAAACCAATGAAAAACCGTAATCTTTACTATTATGTTAAGGTAGTCTATTATTATTAGTGCTTCATGTCTCTTGCCAGAAATAAAATTAGAATTTCCTAAAGATAGAATTATCTATATTTTAAGCACATAATTGCAAATTAAAACCAACAAAATCAATATAACACAATGAGATACTATTTCATCTAGTGTTGGTGATAGTTTGGAGTAACACAATTCTCACATGGTGATGTGAAAATCATGTACATGTAGAGTATAAATTATTACAACTACATTGTAAAGATTTTTAGTTGTGTGAACTCAGCTGCAGTGGTTGTCCCTGAAGAACCAGAGAAAAAAGGCAAGAGGAAGTCACTATAGAAAGCAGAAGATAAGGTAAAGAAGACAGTTTAATACAAAATATATTTAGAAAGGTCAAATTACTTGGTTAATAATGGTAAATTTGAGAAAGTAGAAAGAATGCAAATTGTGTCAAGAAACTGTTTTATGATATGAATTATAGTATATTTCCCCTTTAATTTCTTATTTTCTTGACTAATTGAAACAAGTCACAGGCTTTGTTTTCATTCCTTGGGGCTAGTTTATGTCACTGCTTATTGTTTTTGGCTTAAAAAATTAAACATGAACTAAGGAGAATGAGGATTTGAGAAGGAAAAAAAAAATCTCAACTATAGAGGGTCATTTTTCCTGTGTTTTGCTTCATGGTAGTTCACTAATTGTGTAATTTGCCTTAGAGAAAATAGTGTACTGAAGTAGTAACTACTGTATTTCAATCCTAGTCTGCGAGTTGCATGTTACCAAAATGTTTGTTGTCCAATACGACCTTGGAGCAGACCATAGGTTCTGTTGCTTCAGCTATAAGGAAAATGGAAAAGTGATGGCCAGGGAGCCTTAGTATTGTTCCAGAAGCCCAGAACTTTGAGCTGATTCTGGTGGCTGTGACAGGAAGTCTATGGTGGTATGTTCTCAATGTTGAAAGTTTACATTAATTTTTGATAATATAGAATTATCATATCTGTTTGCAGACTTATACCTCCACCTTAATTTTTATTAGAAAAGGTTTTTCAATTTGAAATGAGTTGCTTAGCCCAATAGTTTATAAAGAAGTGTTCATGGACTAGCAACTGGAAAAGTTTTAGAAGTATATCAGTCTTATCCTGGGAAGCGGTAGAAATGCACATTTGAGGCCACACCCACCCTGGACTTAAACAGAAACTCCAAAGTTTTGACCCAGAAACACGCATTTTAGCAAGTTCTCCAGGTCATTATGATGCTTATTGTTAATGCTCTAGAATTGCTGAGGTAGTCTGACCATTAAACTTCTAGATAGAAAATTGAAGTCAAGAAGCTAGTGTGACTTATTTGGGGGCACAAAGTGGAGTAAGAAAGAATAATAATTTTCTCAATAAGCTTTAATTGGTAAAATTGTATTAACTAATTATAACTGGAATTAAATAAATAATAGTATAGTTGATACACGACGGCTTACTATTCTGTTCTCCAAATGGAATGAGTTATAGATCTCCAGGGCCATTTATACAAGTTTTGAAAAGAATCACTGACATCAAAGTAAAAGTCTAATGCCTCAATTTAAATTTGCCTCACTGCTATGTTGATTCATTAGACTTCCTATTGGAAATGTCCAAAGGATAAGGGCAAGAATAGGTGGATATGATAATAGATTCTCTAAAGGGGTAGCAAGGCATACAAAAGAAGATAAAATGGATCTATTCATATTCAATTATAATATTGTAGAAAAAGATATTTTTTTGATTTGTTCAGTCTGGGTCCACTTTTGATAGTTTCTAATAATTCCCCAATGAGCTATAGGGAGCATAATCACATAGTAAAAACTTGTTTTCTAGAGACCCATACTTGAATATACTGGGAAGACATAGTCTCAAATAAATAGACTCATTTTGAGTTTGACAGATATCCTAAAGTATAAAAATGTTTCTATTTTATTCAGTGATCCACACAATATCTGCTCAAGGAGCATCTAGCTAGTATGAAGTCTTAGATTATCTAGAGACCAGCAGACATAGACCAAATCCCAAGACTGCCTCTCATTACTTCCATGATTTTGGAGAGATTCTTTGGTCTGTCTGCTCTAATATCTTATTACTTACAAAACGAAGTTAATGATAACTTATTTTTACATTCCTTTGATAAACAAATAAGTAAGAAAGAATACATGACAGATTTCCTGAACCATACTAAATGATCAACAATTGTTATTACTCTTTTTTTCACCTTCCTTTTCTAGAAGTTCCAATAATCAGAATACAGTTAACCATACATTGTTATTCATTAATTAATTTATTCTTTCAGAAATTTTCTTTTTGGTTTCTGTGGAGTATAAGTTTTGTGTCAAATGCTCAGGATGTAAACTCAGAAATTATTTTAGTTTGTTTCTGTAAGAAACTCCCAGTTAAACAAATAGATATGAACAAATAATTACAATATTATATAATTTTGATAGTATTTAGGAATTAAGATATACTAAATTTGGGATTTAAAAATGTAAATGATAGAAGTGATGAACTCTTTAGGAATTCATATATGAAGTAATTAGAAAGGTTATAAAATTATGTAAAAATGGAAAAATTATGTAGTAGTCATTATAAATGAATCACTTACCTTTCTGAAAAACTTGAGCTTCTAAGAAAGTTTACATGTTAGAGAAAGATGATATATATTCAAAATAGATACATTTAAATAATTCTTCTCTATATTAGCAATTGATAAAAGTACTGGAAAAATGTTTTAGCCATTAAAATGGCAAGATTTCTAAGAGTGATTATAAACATTATAATCTAAGAGTAATTATAAACATTGCTTAATGCATATATCAATTTTAAAATGTCATTATACGTAATACTTGAAATATATTTTTTGGCACTGATCAAGTTAGTCTATTTCTGTAATATAATTTTTAATATACAAACTCCTTCTTTGCTAGGAAATTGTCTAACTTTGCAGTAATATTTGTCCAGCAAGCATCTAGAACAGTATCTGACTGGTCACTTAGGAAAATGAGAGCTTATAAAAACAAAAAAATATTGGAAACAGAGGGGAAAATAGGGGAAAAAGAGCTAAAATTACTAAATGAATAGTAATCTTTTAAAAAGTAAATAGAAGTTTGCAACAGGTCTTTCTAAGAAGTTAGCAATCACAAAAATGTTTATATAATTGATTACTACTCAATTGAAATATTTAGAGTTTATAAAATGTTAGATAATTGAAATTACACTAAAGACAAAATTGAACTACAATACTTAAAACATATGATAAACAACTTTAATTATTTTATTGTTTTAATCAAACTTGATTGATTACTTTAGTTGAAGATATCAAATCAAAATGAAAATAAAACAGAATTTGTAAATTATGCACAAAATTATCAAAATATGAACTAAAATTGTTAAAATGAAAAATGTCTCATTAAATAACTAAAAAAATACAAATTAAAATGAGCACAACATAATATCTCTCTTGTGAAATTGTCAAAAGTTAACAAATAGAATGATATTGTCAGCAGAATCTCTGAAAATACCTCTGAGCACTTCTGACAAAACTTAAAATCAGTAGTACGTTTCTTAAAGCATATTTGTGACAATTGCCAGAACTTTCAAGTTATTCAAGATTGAAGTATAATAGGAAAGAATGGAAGCAACCTAAGTAATCTACTCAAGTAGATGGTATTTAATTAGTGGTACAAGGAAATGATAAATCATGTTATATAGCCTTTAAAATGATAAAGTATTGATGATTTTGATGTTTTTTTAAAAAGGAAATTGTACATATGTAAAAAATTTTGAATATAGCATTGGTGAAAATCTTAATATAATCTATTTTTGGATACTGTTAGTGGGAATATTATTTTCTTTTAGTATTATGCCAAGTCCAAATTCCCTAGAAATTTAGCATTATACACACATACATTCACACACACACACACACACACACACACACACACAAACACACACACATTGTACTTTCATTCACATTTACATTCTAGGAACTATATCCCTCCTGCATTTAGGTCTACCAGGGTCTAATGGCAACAAAAAATAGGCTCAGATTTGAAACAATGCCAAAATAATGCAATTACAACAGTTAACATTTTCTATGCATTTTCTTTAATGTGTGCTATATGTGAATGTATTGGATAACGATATATCTATATGCAATGAAAGTGTAAAAGTCATCAAAGTTCTGCAGAGTAATTAAAGCAAGTTGAGAACAACTCAGAGTTATAAATACACATCTAGTTTTTCCATTTATATTCTACCCCCAGAGTTCTATTGAACAACATATTGGAACTCAAAGAAAAAAATTAATTTTGCTTTCATACTCAATGCGTGTGAGATATTTGCATTATAGCTTTCAAATATACTCAAATAATTTTGATTAATCATTAACTCACAGCCACAGAAACAGCCTTGGCCTGTCTTTTGAGTTGACAGTTTGTTTCAATGTGTAGGATTATTTGTCAAATATTATAGACAACCAATCTCTGTAAAGGTGAATTTGTAGAAGACAAACCAATTTATTAAATGAGTGATTCATTCAGATTCCAGGTTATCTATCTTAAAAGCAAATCTATTTACATTATATGGTTTGTCTCAACAACTTTCTGAGCTTATCTGCAATTATTATTATTATTTGTGGTGGTACTATTTCTGTCATTTTAGTTAATAGGTGGTTATATAATTTGGCCCTAAAAAAAGCATGACTTTGCCTAAATTTGAAATAGAAAAATTATGCACTGGAAGACAAATTAGAATAAAATAAATATTGGGAGAGGCATATGTGTCCCTGAGACCCACAAATAGTCTTTATGCCATTATCCATTTACTAAATTGGCCTGTAAGTACATTTTCAAAGTTCAGATGAATGATCTGCCTGCAGTATTAATCCCCACTGAATATGTTTAGATCAAAGAGTTATGACCTCTATTTATAATGGCAGACAATGCTGCCAGAAAATATCCACCTTTAAAATCTTATTATTGTCAAATTCTTTATCTAGACCAGTGACTTGACATTCTCGCATGAGTGAGCATTAAAGCTTTTGCCTTTTTAACCCATGAGCATAAATCATTTATAATAGATTCAATTCTCTGTGTGTTTTCTGTGTTATTGGAGTCTTATCTTTCATTCTGGTCTATGTTTTCAAATATAATGTACTCCAAGCCTATTTTTTTCTCTCTGCTTAATTTTCTTTCTTTCTTCCTTCCTTCCTATCTCCCTGTCTCACTTTCTCCGTCCCTCTCTTCCTTTTTTCATTCCTGCTTCTCTCCCTCCCTCTCTCCTTCCCTCCTCTTTTTCTCTCTCTGTGTGTTTCTTTATTCTTTTATAAACAAAGTAGGATGTTAACTTTTGTAGTAAAGTAAATTATGTGCAATATTTTGATTCTCTGCAATGCATTTGAATTTAAAAGAATGCATATCGAATTAGTTCAGGTTTCTTTCACATTACAGCATTCAGAAAAAAAAGAATGAAAAAAAATTTGCTTTTGGTGCCAGAAAAATTCCATGCATTTAAAGAAATAGATATTTCTACACTAGAGAAACTACACATCTCCATATAAAACAAAAAACACAGATGAGTCATAGCATGTTTCAAACTGTATGACTAATTGTTAGGTGGAACACTTTGATACATTCAGTTTGGCCTTCATGTAAGAAATCGTTTTGCCAAAGAAAATGACTACATTTGGATGAATTAAATATAATCATCAGAAAGTATACATACTAAGAGACTATTACGCCTTTCTTTAATATAAAGATGATATACTGAAATGTAAATTAAGGAAGGAAATGTGTGTTAATTATATACTATTATAAATTATCATAATATAGTATTATATTTCTGTATTATATACTATTAAGCTGTATCCTGCTTCATTATAAAATAGTAAAAATGAGCTTACTCTCTAATGCATGACTAAAATGTAATTTACATTGTTTGAAGTAGTAACTATCTCACTTTTCTAGATATGACCACTCTCTTTCCTTATCATTTTTTTTCATAAAATCTATTGGTGGACAGAAATGTGTTGTTTCTTTATTTTACTTTTCCATCTTGTTCCCATTATGTTGTTGTTTCTTGTCTAGAGATGCATTTTTACAGTGTCATGAGTCTCAGCACCTGCTCATTCATGTCACAAAGATAAGAGATTTAGACAATGATTTTTCATGAAGTTATTATAGGACATGTCTTTCTTAGTTCCATTTTAAGGTGGGGCTAGGATTATAGGGAATTATGGTATAACAACTGAAATACTTTTCTTTAAAATATTTGTTAAAGTTTCTGTATAAAATTCTCCTCTTTTCATAATCAGTTGTGAATAAAACTATGCAAAGAAATGTAGTGTTTCTTATCATCAATCCCTGGATAAGAAGCACTAGACACAAAAGGATTGCGGATATTTGACATCATGGAAAATTTTGCAAAATATTATTTAGATAAGTAGGTAAACTCTAATTGCTCACTCAAATTATTTTGATGTACATATAAGACAAATGTCACTCAAGATTGTCAGAAATTAGAAATTATAATTAGATTTTATTCATAAGACTCATTCATTCTTTATTAATCAATTCATCAAAGTTTTTATGTAATATTCTTTTGTCTATTGGTTGTACACACTTAATGTTTGCTTCATTAACTAAAGTTCAACATAATGCCATTAAAACATTCATTTAGGCCGGGCTTGGTGGCTCAACCTGTAATCCCGCGCTTTGGGAGGCAGAGGTGAGTGGATTGCCTGAGCCTGCGAGTTCGAGATACGCCTGGGCAGCTTGAGGAGACCTCATCTCGACAATAAATCAAAAGTCAGCTGGGCATGGTAGCAGGCGCCTGTAATTCCAGCTACTCGGAAGGCTGAGGCGAAAGGATTGCCGGAGCCCAGCGGGTCGAGGCTGCGGCGGCTGGGAGAGGCCACTGCACTCCAGTCTGGGCTATGGAGTGAGACTCCAACTCAAAAACAAAACAAAACCAAAAAACATTCATTTATTCCATCACCAAATACTTAAAGAAAATATACTAATGAGTAAGTGATTATTCATACACCTTGGTTGAAAGCAATATGACTAAATCATTATCTATATAAAATTGATAGAACTACAGATAACAAAAGAAAGTGTCTGAGACTGGTGCTGCTCATGCAATTTTAAGATATAAAGTTTTGGTTTAAATCTGATGTAATTGGGCCATGCTTCTCTGTAAGTTTTGGCCCTCTTCCCAATCTGGGGGAGTTGATCCCGGTTTCTCTCTCTCCTAATCTACTTTCTAAATAAACTATAGTTTCAAATCTAAAACAAAAGCTGGTATAATCGTCAAGGAATATCTAATTTTTAAAAATATTCTCTTACTTTTTGTTTTAATTTCCTTCTGTGACTTTTTGTTGCTGTTACTGCTAGTATTATCAATTGTACATGCTCTCTCTCTGTCTCTCTCATATTTGTCTCTCTCAAACATCATATTTATCCATCATTTTAAATGCTAGATTTTGGTTTTGTTGTTTCTATTTTACTATTTTCAGCTCATAACACTGCTATTTCTTTTCATCAAGCTATTTTAAACAGAGACAGATTGGCTTTTTTGAGTTGAAGGTCTAATTTTTCTTACGGTGTATCTAACTTTTTAAATGCCAGATTTCAAGATTATACATTTCTTTCTATTTCCCTTCTGATTATTGCTCTTAACATTTATCTTCATGGCTGTTTAATTTCTCCTATTTTTCAATCACTTAATATTTTTTGATAACTTAAGTGACAAATATATCCCCTGTACTGTTGTTCTCTCAGTTACTTTGTCAGATTTCATTCTTCTCAGCATGAAAACTTTTGAGAAATTTAAAATAAATGTGTATTTTCAGCGTTGGGAAAAAGTCATTGCAAAACCTAATGCATGAGCCCTCTCTCCTTGACCCCACACACACATTTGCAATTGTGTATTATAGAGGTGCTTTACTATACAAGCTTTATTTTTTTAATTAAAAATAAATCTAATGATTTTTCCATATCAGCATATATAGATCTGGTTCTGTTTTTTGAAAGCTGCATTGCTTTCCATTGTAGAAGTTGCTGCAATAAATTATTGCCCATACACTAATTATTTTGACATTCTTGTTACTACAAAAAAATTGTATAATTACACATATAGAGTAAATTATTAGCAGTGAAATGGCCCAGTGATCCTACAGAATGTTTCATCAAGTTGCATGGCATCTTGAGAGGCCTGTTTCCAAACCCTCAAGAGTGCTGAGCATTAGCAAACTTTTCAACTGTTTGAATTTTGAGTTCATTAAGTAATAGTAGAGTTAAATATGTTAAATGCTTTATGGTTTTTCTGTCTATTTTTCTGTAAAGGATCTATTTACACATTTCATCTTTTAAAGCTTTCTATGGCTAAAAAATGCAAATCTTATGTCTAATTACTTTTAACTCTCCACTGCCTCTTTATTTATCATGATTTTAGGTTTGTGCTTTGATTTAACTTTAGACTTCAAAACACAGAGACCTAAGTAACAAAAAATAGGAGTCAGAAGTAGCAACAATTTTAAATTGCATATCATTGTGAAGTAAGGAAATATTTTTCTGTGCTTTACAAATATTTATCACAAAATGTATTTGTTTCAAAGGTGATAAATTTTTTAAAAATTTATTTTATTTTAAAGATATGGGGTACAATTCAGGATTAGGTATACAAGTGGTTACTACACAGGTAATGTTTGGGCCTCCCTTTGTTCTCCCAAAGGTAATATTTTAATAAGAAATATCTACACCTTGAAAATTAATTTTATTAATAGCATTCCCCTCAGTGTTTTAATAAACTTTAGCAGAAAACTGTCATAGACAAATTTGTAAATATAGATTTTTCAATAAAAAAGCTCCATATGTATTGCTAAAACATTGACAATAAAGAGGTTTTGACATTTTTTCAAGTAGTCACAATTTTGAGTCTATACTTAAGTCAGGATTAACTTTCTGATTTACCTAAAAGAAATGTACAGGGATTACAGAACAATAGCAGCTTCTGATCAAAAAAATCTTTAAGGCCAGGAGAAACTCAGTCTGTGAACATAGAACAAAAATGCTCCCTTAGATACTACCATTTTTCCCATTGGTGTTCTCCTGAAAGTAAACTTGTGATCTTTCGGAATGTTTTGAGAAAACATGAACAGAAACCAGTCTCTTTGGATCTATCTCCCAACACAATTGTGCTTCAGAAATAATATCATTCTCTCTGTGTATAAAATAGTAGTTACAGTAGCTCAGTATAAGGTTTGAAGTCTAAAGAGTACCATTTGTTAACCTGCACAGAAAGCCACACTAGAACAAACCAAAACAAACCTTCTAGAGTGCTCTTCAACTCACTGATCATACTTTAACCATAGCAAACAATATTATTTGAATTATGATCACAACTTCTGCTTCTAAGGATAATACTAATACCTCAGTGTTTGATTCCTCTCTGAAGAAAACAACTATAAAATCTGGTATAATACAAAAAGTAACTCCCTGAAAGCACTGGAGAGGAAAAAACAAAACAAAACAAATTAACTTTCTAGGGGCACATGCCTGGAAAAAAGGCTACGAAGTAACTTTCTTTTTTCTTTGCCTTTACCTTGAAAATAGGTACCTAATCCTGAATTGTACCTCACAACTTAAAATTTTTTTTAAATAAATAAATAAAAGAAAGTAAGTATTACAAGAACAGCACATACAGAACAATGGTAGCTTCTGATGGAGAACAGTCTTTAAAGCCAGGAAGAATAGAAAACTGGAGCTGCTGAAAGGGTGGGCCCTGAGAACCAGTGAGGAGTTCTTTTCATCCTTACTCTTGTGGAGCCCTTAATCCTGTGTGTGAAGATCTGACTCAGAGCAATTCACTAAAACCAAAGTTCTGAACAGAAAGCTCATATATGTGTCTCAAGCAGTAGAAGTCAAAGTTCACATTCTTATAGCGTAGTACTTATCAACTAAGACAAAAGAAACAACATTCAGAGTAAAACAATAAAATTCATAATCTTCATAAGAGTACATAAAATATTATAGCATGCTTGTAATTAGGATTCCAGGAAAAAAACACATAAAGTAGAAAAATTGATTGAAGAAATAATTGCAAAAAATGTGTCAAATTTGATGAAAGGCAAAAACTTACATATGCAAGAAACTCTGCAACACAAGCAGAACAAACAAATAATTTATGCAAAGGCACATTAGGTCAAATTTTTGAAAATCGAAATAAAGAAAAAATATTGAAAGCAACAATAAAAAAATGAAATGTCACATATTGGGAAACACTTGATTCAATTAATGGCTGAATGCTTACCAGAAACAATAGAGACCAGAAGAGAGACAACATTTTTAAGTAATGAAGAAAAAACCAGTCAACGCCAAATTCTACATCTAGTGAAAATATTCTTCTGTGTTCTCACCATAAAAATTATGACTATATAACGCATATGTTAACTATTAGATTTAGCCATTCCACAATGCATGTACACTTCAAACACCATGTTGTAAATGACAAATATAATGTAGTCTGTCTGTTGAAACAAATAAATTTGAAAATATATTTCTAAAATGAGGGCAAAATAAAAAAACAATTTTGAATTAAATAATGCTAAGAAGTACTTTCCAGAAAACCAGCACTACTACAAAAATGTGATAAATAAATGTCCTCACACTAAAAGGAAATGATAGACTCAAGTTTATATCTTTAGAAAAGATTGAAAAGCATTAGCAATGAGAAGTATAGGATGAATAAAAAAGTTTTTTATTTCCTCTTTTATTCTTTTTCTGTATTTCTATATAAGCCATATAATGCATAAAACAAAAGATAAAATATTGGCTCGCAATGTTTATAATGGATGCAGATGTAATATGTGTATATAAAACAAACAAACTGAAAAGGATGAAGGCATATGGCTCTAAATAGTTGCAATATTTACATATTTTATGTAAAATATGTTAATATTAATTGTTGGTAGACTGTGAAAATTTAAGTGCATATTTTACAATTTAGTGTATAATTAAATTTCCTAAAAGTATAGCTAAAAAACCGGCAAAAAATTTAAGCTGGTATTTTAAAATATTCATGTAATACAAAAAATGCAGTAAAGGATGAACAAAGGAACCAGAAGATAATTGAAACACTAATTTTAAAAATTGTAGACTCAAATTCAAATACATTAGCAATTAGATAAAAAATAGAACAAGAACTCTCTTTAAAAGGATGGTTGTTAGAATGGATTATAAAATAGTCAGGAAGTAAATAGGAGAAGAGAAAATAAGACACATGAGCAGCAAGCATAGGAATTCTTGCACAGGCAATATTATTTCAGATAAAATAGATTTGAAAACAAAATGCATACCAGATTTCATAATGATTAATGTGTCACCTTATCAGCATGATGTAACAATTATAAAAGTATATTTAAATAGTAACAGAAACTTAAAGTACATAATGTGAAAATTGAGAAAAGTAGAAGAGTTTTTTAAAATCACAATAATAATTCAAGATTCAAAATCACTTTTTAAAGGTTTTTTTGCGAATAGTGTCCTAATAGTTCTGTACAGCATCTTCAGCTAGCTCAGTTACTATACAGTATTAAGACAAACACCACAATCAATAACAGCAGAGTAAAAATTCACTTCAAGGGGGTGTGGATTATTCACAAAGATAAAAAAAAAATACAGGAACATAAGTAGACTCTGAAATTATTCCAAAATATGTTGAATGTTTCTAATGGAATGTTTATAGGAAAATTTATAATTTTAGTTGCTTAAATACAAATGTGTAGATAAAAACCAAATGAATGATTATTGTTTCCATTTTAACATATTAGAAAAAGAAAAGTTAAAAACAAAGTGGAAAAAAATAACAAAGATAAAAATATAAATTAATAACACACACCAAAAAACTCCCCACACAATAAAGCCAAAGCTTGTTCTTTGAAACAATTTAATAAAACTCTATAATGATCAAGAAAAAAGATACAAAAAGCAAATTACCACTACCAGGTATGAGAGAGATGAATTCATTTCAGACTCCAAAGTATGTAAAAGGACAATAAAATAAAATTGTAAGTAACTTTATTCTAATATATTTGATATCTTAGATGAAATAGAAAAATGTGTTTAAAAACACAAAACACCAAAACTTATTCAAGAAGAAATGCATAGCTTTAAAGAAAAACAAGGATTCTGAACCATTGATTGGTCATGTTTGCTATCTGGTGAATGGGCCAGCTGGGACTTGCTCTTTGTCTCTGCACAATATGACCTTACTGTGAGTATGATTGCATAGGCCCTGAGTTCAAGGCAGGGTCTAAGAGGGAAAAGAGAGAAAAAAAGAGAAAGGAGTAAAAGAGAAAAAGAGGAAAGAGCAGTAGAAAAAGGAAAAAAAGAAAAAACATGAAGAAAACAGAGAAAGAACAGAGAAAGGGAAATAGAGAAGGAAAGAACAGAGAAAACAAACCAACACACAAACCAATCAAACAACATAATCAAACAAACCAATACTACTCCAAACAAAGCAACAACAACAACAAACAAACAAACAAAAGTTGGTGAAGAGTTCTCAGTTTTACCATGTCTCTTTGAAAAGGAGGGGTCTCCCTCTTGTGGCAGGTTCTGAGGCTGCAAGGCTGTTACTGCAAGCTTCTTATTTGCTGTTGGAACTTATGTTAGAATATTCACACCCTGTTGCCTGCAACTGGTAGCCATCACAAGCCCATGTGAGGGAAAGAGGCTGAAATAGATTGACACTGCATCTCTTGGGATCTCACTCCCTTCCTTCCTCTCCCAGCTTTGTTACAGCTCCCAGGGCATCATTCATGGCAGGGGGATGGGACCTCCTGTCTGCCCTACCCTCCCAAACTCTTTCACTTGCTGCTAGGGGCAGAGGGAGTCGGGTACTCACCACCCTTTTCTCCAGCAGTTCCACTGTCTGCATCTATTTCCCAGCGGTTGGCTCAGGGTGGAGGGTGAATCACCTGGGATTCTGCATCACCATTACTCGCCAGGCTTGTGCACTGGGAGCAATAATCTCTGAAGTGGAAAAGAGTGTCCCCAGTACAACACAGAGATAGTGTCTGCTTTCAAGTGCAGTTCTGCAATTCTGCAGAGTCCACCCTGGAGCATGTCTCTGCCCAGACATTAAGGAGTCTGGTCACTTTTATCTGTTGGCTACTGTTCCTGTCACAAAAAGGGGTTGAAGCTCCCTCTCCAGCAGTTACCACAGTCTCCAGATCTGGGTGTGGTGGCAAGGCTCTGGAGCCCAGTCAAAGCTCGGGTGATTTTTCCCTCCTGTTGCCTTGGGACAGGAGTACCTAAAAAACTGGCTGGCAGTGTGCAGAAGAATAAAATAGGACCCCTACCTATCATCATACACAAAAATCAACTCTAAATGGATCAAAGACCTAAATGTAAAACCCCAAAATTTAAGAATCTAAGAATACATAGGAGACACTCTTACAGAAATCAAATAAGCAACCAATTCCTAATCAAAACCCCAAAAGCTCATGCCATAAGAGATAAGATGGACAAATGAACCTCATCAAACTTAAAAGTTTCTGCAAAGCAAAAGAAACCATCAAGAAAGCAGGGAGACAGTCCACAGAATGGGAAAAAATATTCACCAACTGTAAATCCGACAAAAGCCTAACATCCAGGATCTACAAGAAACTCAAACCTACAGAAAGAAAACAAAAAACAACAACAGAAAAAAACCCAAAAAACAGCCTCATTAAAAAGTGGGCAAAAGACATGAACAGACACTTCTCAAAAGAAGACATATGAGCAGCCAACAGAACATGAAAAAGTGCTCACTAACCATCAGAGAAATGCAAATGAAAACCAAACTAAAGCCGGGCTCGGTGGCTCAGCCTGTAATCCCGCGCCTT